>CALNHX010006705.1:0-84863 GCA_940337035.1 Agriotes lineatus
CATTTTGCAGTTTGTTATAGCAGTATATCTTCTCTTGTTTTGTTTCATTTGTGTTAGGAGCATATATACTATACTCGGGCCGCCGAACAGATAGAATGGAGCAGGCAACCCAAATAACATATTACAAAGGTCACTTGATAATATTTTAATTATAATTACCAAAAAGGATCGGAGATGCCGACCCTTACAATTAGAACTAATTTCAATAATTGTCATTAAACAACTTTTTGAGGTTATGATGCAAATAGAAATGGCGACCAACTTAAAAGTCAAGCCTGACATTTGTGCACTTGTAATTGAAAATGTTTAGGTCTGTGGCATGGCTCTTCCTAAATCTCATTATTGGCTGCGGCGTCGAAACCAAAACACGTTGCCCGTGATATGGTTAAGTTTGTAGCGTTTTTTCTTTGGAGTTCCTTTATTCAACCATTTACAAGGACTAAATTGTGCATCTCTACTGCTGTTTTCAAAGTTACATGCAAGTATAAAATATTGACTTGTAAAGTTTTATTCATAGAGCTGCCTGCATTATGGGTAACCGTAAGAAACTAATTCGTAGTCAAGGACGTGAAAGAATCTAAAGCGACTATTGCAATTTTTCTCAGTCGTTTTGCAAGAACGAGTGACTAAAGCAACCGATGTTGGCCTAAATACTATTAGAGGAGCCCAACAAAGTGGCGGAAGAAAATTTACTTCTCCAAAAAAACAAATTACTAAACTTACCCCAGGTCATCTGTCGATCAATATAAAGAAGTAATCCCAAGTGTGATCTATAACTTTGCCATAAAAAGAGACCTACAATGAAAGCTGTATTCGAAGTCGAACAAAATGAAGGGGGGTGTTAATTTCACTGAGAAATTACATTCCTTTAGGCGATTGGTACATAAAATGGGTTTTTAATAGAGAAAATGTCAAGACAATAGGCACACGTTCTAATAGAGAAGAGAGCAATAGCAAATTGTGTTGAATTTTTAAGATAAAATATAAAGCCGAATGCTGAAATATTGTGTACACTGATGAAACGTACTTACATAGCTTCCATACTGTTCTAAATGTTGTGATGATGGTACCAACAATTCTTTAAAATCCCCCGTCAGTAAAGAGCAAGCATTGATTATTCTTTATGCCGGAGGTAGAAAAGGTTTCGTACCAAATTCATTCCTGATGTTTAAATCAGGACTTAAGAGACAGATTATTGCCACGATGAAATAAACCATTAAAATTATGTGAATTGCCTGAAAGAAAAATTATTAGCAAATCTTCAAAAAGTCGGTTTTGGTCATCGATAATGCATGGTATCACAATGTCTGTACTGAGCCGAATCCAACACTTGTTTGGAAAAAGCAGACATGCAAAAGTGGTTATCAGTAAGAAACATTTATATTAAGTTGAATGAAACAAAACCAATTATATGGTACCAGAAAATTACATAAACCTACACATAAAAGTTATATGATTGAGAAATTATTAGCGGAACATGGTCATACGTAGTCCTACGATTACCCTCTTACCATCCAGAATTAAACCAGATTGGGAAAATATGGGTGTCAGTAAAGAACTATGTTGCTACAAATAATACAACATTCAAATTAGACGATGTTAACACTTCTGCAGAAAATAATTTTGGAAGTGTGAGTGTGCAAGAATGGAAGAATATATGTGCAGTGTCGACAAACATAAGTGGGAATACATTATGGATAACAGAGAAGAAATAATTATTACAGTAGACGGCAGCGGTGAATCCGGTTCTAATCTATCGTCTGAACAAGAAGATGATTTCGTTGAAGACAATTTAGGTTGTTAACCATTAGAGGAATCTATATTGAATTATTTTACCATTTATTTGATTAATTGGCTGTTTTTTTTAATTGTATTTTATGTATTTTTCTTTGCTTCACAAATAATTTCAGAAACTAGAAAGTCATTAGATTTTAAGTCATTTAAAAGTTATTTAAATTTTTATATTTTGTAAATCTAAATAAAATATGTTCATTTTCAAACACCATAAAAGTGAAAACTTATGTAACTTGCTTCGCAAAGTGAAAGCGTTAATTATAATTATAACCAAAGGTAAAGGTAGTACTTTAACTGATTAGGCATATAAAGTTGCCACTGTTGCTACTTTATCTGCCTACTCATATAAGATAACAAAATCAAACATTTCAGCAATATAATTTAATTATTATTTGTGATTTTCATCCATCATAACCATGGAAGAATTATTTCCAACGTATCACAATTTTACCTCAATCTTGAGTTTTACATTTCTACTAAATTATTGTTTTCTAATTTTGTTACTTTTATTGCAGTATAAGTATTAGTTTGAAAATAAAATTTTATATGTTATTCGCAATAAAAGTGGCTTTATGTGCTTTGCCTGCTACCAGCCTCAACACATAAAGCTTCTATAAAAATATAACTAATATTTTTATTTGTTTATTTATTTCTTTTATTTCATACTGATGTCAAAAATAACATTTTTTGTATTCGCTCCCCAAACTGGTTGCTTTGGAAACTGTCTAGGATCCTCAAAATGGCCATTTAGAGGCCTTGTACTTAAAGTCGTCATTGCAACATTTTAGCGGACTCAAACATTAGTTGCCATGACGACTTCAAGTACAAGGCCTCTAAATGGCCATTTTGAGGATCCTAGACAGTTTTCAAAGTAACCAGTTTGGGGAGCGAAAAATACATTTTCGCGCGGCCTCCTAATATAATGCCGCGTTAATGGTAATTGAAACTTCATATTATAATGTTTGGAGAGCTAATACAAAAAAACGTTGTATGCAACACGTCCTCAAATGGCTTTAGAGGACTCATCTTCATATTACGGACTCGGCTGCGCTTCGCTCCGCCTCGTCCGGAAACATTACGACTCGTCCCCTAAAGCCTTGCTTTGAGGACTAGTTACATAAACTACTATTTTCGGATTATTTATGGTACAAAAAATGGAACATTAAAATCCTTGTACTTTAAAGTAAAATTTTAAAGTTCAAGTACTTTAAAATTGCCAGTTGTTGACATAAAATTTGAAATGATTTACTACTTTTTATTTAAAATTCATTAAACTTGCAGTATGAAATAAACCGTTGTATTCACCACGAACGAAAAGTGCTTTTAAAGGTCCTCGCAAGTAATTCAAGTAAACAACTTTCTCGTCTTTAAAATGCCACTTTTCGTTCTAGATAAATAAACTACTATTAATATTATAACTTTTGAAGGGGAATACAATTTTTAGTTGTTTTATGCTTTAAAACAATAATTGTGATATAATTTGATCAAGTATTTCAGTAGTACCCCTCTATAATGGGTAAATTATTATTTAAACATTATTTGGAGCAATAAAACTTTGATAGTGATTTATTTACGTCCCAGTGTGTACATAATAAATAAATTAACAGTCCGTTAGCTGACATGCAGCCGCAAATCATAATCCCCTTTGGAAACTTCGCAGTTCCTTTAATGCAGTTTTTATGAAAAGCTTCTGAT
This sequence comes from Agriotes lineatus, assembly GCA_940337035.1. Taxonomy (NCBI): domain Eukaryota; kingdom Metazoa; phylum Arthropoda; class Insecta; order Coleoptera; family Elateridae; genus Agriotes; species Agriotes lineatus. The sequence continues at coordinate 3,490 of CALNHX010006705.1, forward strand.
TTACTCTTTCTAATTCATCTAATATGGTCTCCAATGAAGTAATAAAAAAAGTTAGAAGTGCTAAAATACAACTAAACACCATATAAAGGTTAATTCATATGTATGGTCATTAAATTAAATAAGTGTATAATAACATCAGTAATAGCTTAACTAAAATTAATCACATATAGAAAAAATTGCATTCATGTCTAGACAAAACTTTTGAGAACCAAAACCTTCATTAGGTAAATCAGATAAGAGTACATTTACATTTTCTTAAAAAATCAACACGTTTTGTCAGAGTTTCTCTCTTTTCTATTAGAACGTGCCTATTGTCTTGACATTTTCTCTATTGAAAACCCATTTTATGTACCACTCGCCCAAAGGAATGTAATTTCTCAGTGAAATTAACACCCCCCTTCATTTTGTTCGACTTCGAATACAGCTTTCATTGTAGGTCTCTTTTTATGGCAAAGTCACACTTGGGATTACTTCTTCTTTATATTGATCGACAGATGACCTGGGGTAAGTTTAGTAATTTGTTTTTTTGGAGAAGTAAATTTTCTTCCGCCACTTTGTTGGGCTCCTCTAATAGTATTTAGGCCAACATCGGTTGCTTTAGTCACTCGTTCTTGCAAAACGACTGAGAAAAATTGCAATAGTCGCTTTAGATTCTTTCACGTCCTTGACTACGAATTAGTTTCTTACGGTTACCCATAATGCAGGCAGCTCTATGAATAATTAAAATTTCCTTAAGAGACTACTTTACAAGTCAATATTTTATACTTGCATGTAACTTTGAAAACAGCAGTAGAGATGCACAATTTAGTCCTTGTAAATGGTTGAATAAAGGAACTCCAAAGAAAAAACGCTACAAACTTAACCATATCACGGGCAACGTGTTTTGGTTTCGACGCCGCAGCCAATAATGAGATTTAGGAAGAGCCATGCCACAGGCCTAAACATTTTCAATTACAAGTGCACAAATGTCAGGCTTGACTTTTAAGTTGGTCGACATTTCTATTTGCATCATAACCTCAAAAAGTTGTTTAATGACAATTATTGAAATTAGTTCTAATTGTAAGGGTCGGCATCTCCGATCCTTTTTGGTAATTATAATTAAAATATTATCAAGTGACCTTTGTAATATGTTATTTGGGTTGCCTGCTCCATTCTATCTGCTCGGCGGCCCGAGTATAGAACTCAAAAACTATTTGTTGGAGGAAGACAATATTTTCCAGACACACTATATATCTACCTAGTATGAAACCGAGAAAATTTCAGACAAATATATACAGGGTGAGCACCTTAAAAAATAAAATTTTGTTTATTTTTGATTATAAATACAAGTAATAATTTGTACATAGCGCAGGTTGTATTTTTACCAAAAATGGGCTCCAATAGATACAGAATAAATGTTGTACGATACAAAAAGGAGCAACAAATTAGTGCGTTTCTTAATAGATGGGGTAGATAAATGTAATTTAATTGATGTTTGATTTATTATTCTGTGCATTATGTAAAATAGAATTCTCATTATTGTAATCACGTTTATTACTTGTGTAATTATGAAGATTTATTAATAGTTTTTTGTACTACTTCTTTTCTCACTGTGGAATTGATTGTAAGTGATTGTTCGCAAATTTAAATTTTAATTTATTTTATTGCTATTGGTTCATTTTTTGATCTGTGCCACTTGCAGAACAATGTTGCTTAACTTAAGTTGTTTGGATATCAACAGGTACAATTTTCCACATGCTGACATTTGCTCATTTTAACAATGTAAAAGATTTTGTTAGTATTAATATGTTCGATGTCGTTGCTGTAACAGAGTCCTGGCTTTTTCCAAATATCTGTAACGACCTTGTACAGCTCCATGGCTACTATCTTGTGAGGAAGGATCGAGATGGGCGAGGAGGAGGAGTTGGCTTATATGTTCGGAGCCACTATCAAGCATATGTGTTAATAAAATTTATTTGTTCCTCACTTGTAAACATCAATTTATCAAGTCACTGTATTCACCTTGAAAATGTTTCTTAACTGGCTAGCCAGTAAATTTTTTACTGGCTAGCCAGTTATATTTTACAAGCGTGCTCATAGATAAATGATAGCGTGCAAAGCCAGAGTTGTCTTCCTTAGTATGTGTCATATTGATTAATTTAGTTGCTTGTCAGTTTGACATTTTGAATAAATGGTGAATTTCTAGTTATTTACAAGTGAGGAACAAATAAAACATTCAACAATACACGCCAGGTAACCATTTTTACTGGCTCAAGGATATGACAGGCTCGCCTAACGGCTCGCCAGTCATCCCAATCCTATCGCCAGTAAAACCTGTTTTACCTGGCTTGTAATGTTAAATACTATAACATATCCATTGGGGTTGTCTATAGATCTCAAAGGTATCCATTCGCAGCGTTCTTTTCTGCATTGGAGGATTCATTTTCAGGTATTTTGCCGAGGTATGATCATTTTGTCTGTATGGGTGATTTTAATCTAAATTTGTTGAATCCTTGTGGTAGTATCGTTAGTTGTTTGACAATGTCAAGGAATCTCACGGGCTGAAACAGATTATTAATTCTCCTACACGTATTACATCATCCTCCGAATCTCTGATAGACTCTATTATAGTACTAAATTCGGCTATCCATCGTTTTAAATACAGAAACTGTTCCAGTGCATGAGATATCTGAACATTGTCTGGTATGTTGTACCAAGGACTTAAGTATCAATATTGTCACTAAAACTGCTGCATTTAAAACGTTTAGAAATTATAAATGTATTGATACAAATCATTTTCGAATAGATCTTGTTAATATTAACTGGGATCACATTTATGATCTCTCTTCTGTGGAAGATAAAGTAGCATTTTTCAACCTTAATTCTATTGAAATCGAAGGGTTGGTGCTCCTTAGCTCAGGTAAAAATAGCCCGTTCCCTTGCAAAATCCCACAAAACGTTGGGAGTGCATACGCGGCCCGCCTGCTCTTTGACTTCGACCGCCGGTAACTTTTTTTAAATCTGAAAATGTATTTTAATTTATTAGAGACGTGAAGATATTTTTACTTCTAACTTAATTTAATTTTTAAAATTATTTTGTGTCACAATGTCGACGAGGGAAGTTCTGGGTAAAGCCTTTCACAGATTTTTAGTTTTGTAATTACCATCCTCTACTGTGCTTTGTTGAAAAGGCTATTGAATAAATATCAGCCAAATAGCTACCAACACAGTAAAATGTAATGGAAGACATTATCAGACAAAAATTAAACAGAGCATCTAATATATCCTTCAAAAAAGATCTGTAAATGAAATTTGTGAAACTAGAATTCCAGTACTAGGAGGAATGACAACGGGAAAGGTAAAAATATGGAGAAAAGAAAGCAACTGTAAGAAAGCTGCCAATAAATTTACTATGTTGCCAAAATACCAGAAAGCTAAAAGAATACGGATATTGACCAAAACGCAAAAATAATCAGGAACTAACAGTACAGGATAAAAGAAGAAAATAGGAGAAAATCACAACGTTAAAATTAATAAACTTACATTAAGAAATAGTAACACTAAGATAATTAGAAAGCCTTCTAAAAGAAATTAAATTATTTGATATTGAAAGAAAATAGTGGACGAGTTGAACAGTGGACGTTCTTTTTAGATTTTATTGTTTACAATACCATTATATTAAATACCAATATTAAATATCAAAGCTTTACAGCTACATGGCTGTTGCCTGTGTTTGCTGAACTTTAAGGTCTAATATTGTGAACATGTACAAATTAAAATTCATAGTTCCGATATATTGGATATTAGAATTTCATATAAATATATGGTTGATATTACTCGGTAGTAGAAGCTTATACCGGATGAATATTCCAAAACCGAACATAGGCAATTAACATGGGAAAAAGGTTTATCGCAGATTGCTGCTCCCCATTTTAACTTAGAGGGTTTATAATGACACCAATCGAAAGAAGATTTTTTTCTCATTTAATGATATGCAAATTAGTTAATTTTCAGTTGTATTTCTTTATTATTTTATCGAAAATAAACGGGGCTGCGCCCGCTATTGCGCGGTCTATCCTAATCAATTTACCACCATTTTTAGGTTTATTACATTGGGCCATTCCGTTCTGTTACACACTTTACCCCTGCTTTCCTCTGCGTCCACCTGACCAAAGAAGGGGGCCCTCGGGGCTCCGCTCCTCTCCAAGGGGGTCCTCGGGACTCCGCCACTCTCCAGGGGGGCTATCGGGAATCCGCCCCTCTTCAAGGGGCCCTCGGGGCTCCGCCTCTCTCTAAGGGGGCCCTCGGGGCTCCGCCCCTCTCCAAGGGGGCCTTCGAATATTCGCTCCTCTCCAAGGGGTCCCTCGGAGCTCCGCCCTTCTTCAACGGCATAATGAATCTGTCACTTGAATGACGTTTGAATCTGTTTATTGTCTTACGAGTCATGGCTCAATATGATTTTCCGAATTGAATTTATTGCGAATTTTTGATAAAATAATGAGAAATACAACTGAAAATTAACTAATTCGCATATCATTAGACGAGAAAAAAATCTTCTTTCGATTGGTGTCATTATAAACCCTCTAAGTTAAAATGTGGAGCAGCAATCTGCGAAAAACATTTTTCCCATGTTAATTGCCTATGTTCGGTTTCGGAATATTCACCCGGTATAAAGGCACAGTTTAAGTGTGTGCATTTTTATAGGTGATATTTTTACTAACTTTTCTAAGCTTCGATTTCTTAAATAATAAGCATGAATTACTTTAACCTGTGTAGAAATTTGTAAGTATGGCATTATTTCCCGCAATCTCTTATTTTTATTTAAGCCCCTGCACAGGTCTATTTATCACAGGGGTCGTTTCAACTGTCAGAAGGGTGGAGAGGAAGATGGCTATTTATGAATGCATTTCTAAACAATATTGATACTTTTTAATCTGCTGAATACTTTTAATTACGCTGCGTAGCTGTTTTAACGAGTGGGCGTTCACGAAATGCTGATTTGAATTCATAAAAGTACAGACCCATAGGGTTGTTTTTAAATGCAAAGAAGCGGAAAACTTTAATTTGCAGCGCCGGCCCCAGGCGGCATATAACACGTTTTTAAATCCAGGCCTGTGTAATAAAAACTTGAGTCGTAATAAAACGAGTTAAACTAGCTCAAAAAGGGAAAAAATTAAGAAAAAGGAACGGGAAATAAGTTAATCTAAGAGTGATTAGTCCGTCAAACTTCATACATAAGAAAGTTTTAGAAACCATTTATACCGTCCACGAGTTACGACAGTTTGACCAGCGCTCAATTATTTAATCCGTTGCCTACGTCACGAACTGTACGTCTCTTTCACCCAATAAAGTTAAGCAAACTGGAAAAAGACGGGATTAAAGTTTGCCGAGGAAATTAAAAATAAATAAACAAAGTTTTCAGAAAACGAGATAGAGTTTAGGAGATTTAAAGGTGAATGTGGACTCGAAAAAGGATAGATAAACAGATTTAATGCCTGGACAGAGGTAATTTACCCCAGAGGCACGGAACGGGAAAAGCATCTCGAGGGAGACATATCTTACAGATCGTACCAGGCTGGTTTTTTGGGTTTTCAAGTGCCATAACTCGTATTTAAGCGTATCCTGGTAGATACACATTTGATAGGGTTTATTTCACCCCAAGGATGAACCTTACGGCCTATAATTGAAGATTCTTTATGAACCATAAAACCAGGATTATTCCTGCTGCAATCTTTATATAAAGCAATAAAAGTATACTCGCTTATCCACACCATACGATACAAATGGCAGATTAAGATTATAGCATATTGGGAAAAAGTCCGGAAAATTTATAGCCGCAGACGTCATAGAAAAAACGTAAAGATTATTGCACCTGCTAATAATTTACTAAATAAATTCGGCAAATTTGCAGCGCGCCCGGAAATTTCCACCAGGGAAATAAGAGCTACATTTTATTTTAGCGTCCTGTAATCTCGGAAGAATGTCAGGTTTTGCTGCCAAACATTTTCAACTTCTCCAGTTCTGGTATTGTTGGCAGAGGATATTTTCTTCGCGGTATCGCATATCAAAGTAACAGCGCACAAGGGAATCGATATCGGCGAGGTAATGTTTATATAGCACTTTGTTGCTACATATAGTCAACCTTCTCGCAATTTTAAAACTTCTGAAGTTATGCAAAAAGGACGAACTTCACAGTTTTGTTCTTATTGCGCTGCCCAGCCAGCTCGTCCTGTGTCTATGTATCTTTATAGTCGTACACAAAGCGGAAACACTAAAATGCAGCTTTTCAGTTTTAAATTTTAACATCAAAGGTCCCTGATGCTGCAAGTGTTATTTATTTGCATTTAAATTCGAAATTAAGGGAATACTAATTATTCAACTCCTCTGTCCGTCACATTTAAAAACGCAGCGCTGCACTCCGTGCAATCTATCAACAATTTATACTCGTATTTATGAAAGAGGCAACTCATTAATTATTATACATATTTCGATTATCACAATCATTAATGGAATTTTCACGCTAGTTTAATTTTATGAACATAATTAGTGGTAGTTTGCATACAGTTTACATAAATTGTGTCCCAGGGGCATTGAGTTTATGTGTAAACTATATTAACCAAAAGTAGTTCTGTGGATGAGCATAGAATTTTATAATTCAATTACTTACAGTTTGCTGCAGTTATATTATTATGCACATACAACACTTTCAGTTTGTAACTAGGGAATATAACTTTTAAACGAGTGTTGGCAGTTTAATAAATTTAGGTTTGGGCATTCAAATGTTCAAAAAAATTATGTAAGTGTTACTTGACATTTTTGAATATAGTAAATCCTTAATTAATTATTAAATACCAACGCCCTATATCCTGGCAACCATCAACACTATTCCTCGTGTTTTTGGGTATATCGTCGCACTATAGATAAAATAAAAAAATATATTAATGAGCACACGTTTCGAAAAGAAAATTTTTGCGTTAATAACAAGATTATTTTACCTTAAACATTCACATAAGCATTAATATTTATAATTATTAGTGTGGTGAGATACCCAAAAATTTTGTGCATAATATTAGATATCCACAAACATTGAAAATAACTAATACCATTCTTGTCATGGAATTAAAGTAGACAAACTCATACATCCTGCATTAATAACGAAAAGTTTTCATTTTTGAAGTACGACGCGGAACGAAGTGCTTCAAAAACTTTTTTAAACGACTTCTGTAAATTAAAAATTTTGCTTCCTAATATTAAAACCACCGTTGTCATCAAGCAAGCTGCCTTCAGTAAATTTTGTAGTTGACTCTTTGCATCGCCAGAAATCAAAGTGGTAAATTTAAATTTTCTTTATTTTCACAAAACTTAACTGGCATATCTGTAAATACCCTTTATTACTACAAAACGAACTTTTTGTTTAAGGGTCTCTAAGAGCTAAAAATTTTCTAGTCATTTTACCGTACCGCGATGCGTAAAAACACTGACCAACTGTAAAATCGTAGTTACGGTGGACGTCAAATGTATATAAATGTGTCACTTACATGTCAGGAGGCCAAAAAATATGTTTCATTGTCAGAGCGAGTTCAGCAATGAATTCTATTAATGGTATTGGTCAAAGAATATGCATTACGTCAAAATTAACTACAATAGACACTAAGAATACTAATTAGTTTAGTTAAAGAACTCTGAGAATTTTTTCAGTTCTGGAGTGGTAATCCTAGTGGTCCGCAAAATAGTATTCTGGCAATCGACGCGTTTTTGCTACACGTTTTGTTTCTCTAACTAATGTATTTGAGCACTTTTATAAAATTCTAGGTTTTTTTATAAAATATTAGATAGGTTTACTTTACAAATTACTTTATTGTTAAAAATCTGTAAAAAGCTGTACCCAGAACTTTCCTCGTATGTGGATATTGTAACACTAAATAATTTTAACAATCAAATTAAACTAGGCGTAAAAATTTCTTTACGTTTCTAATAAATTACATAAATTTTCAAATTAGAAAACATATTTCCGGTAGTCTAATTCGAAGGGTAGGCGGCTGCGTATGCGATTGCAGCGTTTTGTGGATTATTACAAGCGAATGGGCTATTCTTACATGCAGTACAGAGCACATATTGTGTCCGTGTGTCCCGGCTGCCTTAAATAGAACCTTTTTTCGTTGTCACCTCTTTCTGAATTTACGCTGTACCTGTTGAGTTAAATTTTCGTCAAAAGTAAAGTCTGAACTATGTGCAAATTGTTACTTTCCTGTATCTCAGTTAAAACAAAAATAAACAAGAGGACTTTGTGACACTAAATAATTTTAAAAGTCTCAGGAAACTAGGTGTAAAAATATTTTCACGTTTCTAATAATACTGAAACAATAGAAGGTAAACATTTGGTAATGCAAAGTACATCAATTTTTAAATAGAAAAGTATTACCAGTGATCGAATTTCAGCGGTCTGCGAATGAGCTTGCCCATTTATTTCATTGTTCGCCGGTAGGCCACAGCTGAATCAAGCCTTTGCCGCGTGAGCCATCGGGGCGCTTTGAATTTCTTGCGATGCAGCTGCATTTAAAGTAACACTCTTATTAGTTGCTTCTTTTTGTATTGTAGAACCTTTATCCTGTATCTGTTGAGTCCCATTTTGCACTATATACAAATTATTACTTGTATATATTTGTAAGTTAAATAAAAAATAAACAACATTTAATTTTTTTAAGGTGCTCACCCTGTATATATTTGTGTGAAATTTTCTGGGTTTTATGTCAGGTAGACATACAATGTGTATGCAAAATATTGTCTTCCTCCAACAATTAGTTTTTGAGTTATTCCGCCAACAGGCAGACAGATAGACAGACAGACAGATTCATAGATAGACAGACAGACAGACAGACAGACGCAATTGAGAAAACCTGTTTTTTGTCATCTATAAACCCTGAAAGCTGAAGATCTGGAGAAACCTCGGAAGATGAATTTTTCGCGATTACAATACCTCGTTCGTCTTTTAGGCGAGGGAAGCAAACATTGTATATTTAATGCTGTCGCTGACAGGGATCAGCATACCCAGACGAGATGTGCTTCGTTCAGCGTATAGTCTATGAGCCTATGTGGTAACCCCAGGAGGGTATCTGATTTAGAAATGCACCCAAGTATTTAAATGTATCCCCTGAAGTACGCAATTTGATCGCTTGGCCGTTGTTAGTGGAGATGGTTTGGTGTATCGCTGTAGAGTAAAGATCTTCGCCTCTTCTAGTAGATTTGTGACGTTTTGCAGTGCTGTAATAATACATTGCAAATAACCCCTTTGCTTGATTACTTTCTTCAATGTTATGCATAAATATATACAATAAGGAAAGACTCGATATGAAGCCTTCAGGACAACAGCTTCTCTATAATTGAATGAATGCTTTAAACCACAGCGGATTAGCTTCGGATGTCCTAGGCCATGGGATCGTTAAATATCCCCGACACGTTTAACACAGTATTGGAACAATTCAAATAATTTTTTGTATGTCCACAATATTGGCACCGGTAGCACTGCTTGAAGTTTTATAATTTCAAAGATATTTAACGAATTTCCATCTTTGGACAACTAGTTGAACTATTTTGTTGAGCATATGCGTTACTCTTTTAGTACTTTGATTTTATTGTCGCATACTTAACTATTTCTTAATTTCTTCAAAGCTTATTGTTGGTGGTATATTTCATACGCCAAGGGTTACGGATTTTTATACGTATGATATTCAACTTGATGATCTAGATATATAAAATTGTCTACAATCTTCACTACTGCTAACGTTTATTCGCAACATAGCGCTCAGCGCCCTGGCAAGTAATATCTATTTTGTTTTAAAATATTCATATTACTTAAAAGAGATATTATTGGAAGCTAAAACAAGTTTTGTACCTAGAAATGTTACTTTTCAACTTTGTGAAAAATTTTCTAAATTTGTGATTGTTACATTGGGTTCAACTTGATTCATTTTGTTGGTTTCCACCATCCCATCAGCTTATTCACGGGAAATCATTATTTGTTATTATTTTAATAAAATATTTATTTATGTTTCTTATATTAAGATACTTTGCTTTCACAAATGCCATTTGATAATAGGTAAGAAATGTTTGCTTACATGCTCGAAAAAAGAATAAAAACTGTTGTCGCTGCTATGAAAAATTTTAGGTCGCTGTATAAAGAGTATTCGTTAACGAATAACTCCCAATCACCGAAAATCAACCTCACCTGGTCATGTTTTAGTCGAAACAAAAAATATAATGACATCTACTAGTACTACTCAAAAACAGCTTCTTTAACACGTAGTGCCACCAACCATCATATAGTACAAATTTCTCTTGCCAAATTGTCGAAATTATTTCTTCTACTATCCAGTTTAGTGGTTGTGCAGCGTTAATCAAAAATTAAGACAAAAATTTATTATAACTTTAAGCCATACAAGACGAATCAGTTATAGTAGAATGATATATTGGGTTGCACTTTTTACCGCCAAATCTTTATAACTAATAATCAATTTAATGTTATTTTTCTTCTCTTCTACCTTTCCGAGTCGAGAACAGTGCTTGAATTACGCTATCTCTTTTCATACAAACACCACATTCACCAATCCGAAAGGTAACGTAAATCCTCCTTAACTAATTAATTCAAATCAATTGCCTCTGCGAAAAAATTTTCATCTGCAGCGAGATTTGAACACATGCCCACCTGGCTGCTAACCGGGCTGCTTAACCACTCAATCAACCAGTTGCCGTCTCTATGTTTATAGTGATTGATAATTAGATACTGCGGTCAGGATCGATAATACTTTTGAGTTAATGTCTTCGCCTTACTAAAATGTCCAAAAAATTAGTGAAGCAAAACACAAGCAACAAACATGAAATCTTTTGAAAAAGTGAATAAAGAAAAAAATGTAAAACCTAAACTAACGAATTCCAATCTGCCTGTCTACTTTTTCCTACATTTTTTCTGTAGAATTGCTATTGGAATATACAGCGGACCAGTATAAAATGCGAAACCAGTCCTCTATTAAATGCGAAGCATGTTTCGGGTCATTATCTTGCTTAGGAACATTTCTCAATACTAATATATTTTCCAATATGTCTCTGTACACAAATCGATCCCTGCTGCTATTAATAAAATGAATTGGACCTACAGCATATTATATACTTACAAAACTAGCAAATATTTCCGTTTCTGAAAGTAACGTCCTGTAATATTAATAGTATTAAGGTAATTACTTGGCTAATAATAAAGTATGATCAAAAATTATTTCCATCTAGTATGGCTATGGAGTAGTTCCTAATTTATGAATGCAACTCGGTTTACACTTAAATGTCAAAGTTGACATTTGATTTTTAAGTGACTTACATACAGTTGTGTTCATAAATTCGAAATTATTCCATAGCCATACTAGATCAAAATAATTTTTGATTATGTATGTATGTATAATCGATAACCTTGTTTTACCTTGCGGTATGATTATACCATATAATAATTGCATTACCAAGTGTTTTCCAATGCATAGGTGTATCAAAAGTTTTCTTATTTATTAGAAAAAAAACAGGAACATTAGTCATATGCTATAACCGAGTTCGCCTTCTGAAAGCTGCTTCATGCGCATCTTTATGAATAATTTTCGCAAACCTCAACGTTTCCATTTCATTGCCTTTATGTATCTGAGAATTGTTAATACATATATCTGTATTACACAATCCCACCTTTCACCTTCATACTTCAGTATATCACAGCAGAAATATAAAACACACAAATCGTACATAAAAGCATTATTACTTACAAAATATAGCACGCTCAAAAACTATTTTCATCCAGTATGGCTATGGACTAGTTCCTAATTTATGAATGCAACTATAAGTCACTTAAAAATCAAGTGTCATGTTTGAAATTTAAGTATAAATGCTGATGCATCCATAAATTAAGAATTATTCGATAGACATACTAGTATAGATAAAAATAATTTTTGATCATACTACATATATTACTAACTAGCAAGATAGCCGTTCTTCGTACGGACTACAAATGTTTGTGTTTTCTTCTAAATTTGATTCTAGGGCGCCCCCACCCCCCTCACTCAATACGATAGAATAGCAAACGCTGCAAAGCTATATTGTTGGTAAGGAAACAATATTATTCTGAAGAAAGTTCCCCATAACTCTTTTATGCTTCAGGTACCTAGCCCCTGGAAATGTGTACGTGATTGTCGTTCTTCTTGTATAGATTGATAAAACTATAGTTTTAGTATAACAATGAGATAAAATACAACAAATATATTTACTTATTAGATGTTGAATTTATAAATTATAGCAAGATACCCGTTTCCACCACTTGGGGGTGGAATTTCGGAAATTCTATTTCATTCTAACAGATAATGAGTAATTCGTGAAAATACAGTTTACTCATTTGCACCCCTTACGGGTGGAACTTTGAAAAATGTTTTATCCTAAATAAACCAACAGCAAAAAACAAATTTTAACACCCTACCTCTTTTCAGTTTTCGCTTTTTACCGTTAGGGGTGAAATTTTAAAAAGCCCTAGAAGCTCTTTTCTAATATTTTAAAATGACAAACAGATGATCTAACTCAACAAACACAGTATATACAAGGGGTTTTATAATTCACCCCGAATGCAGAATTGTACGTTTAAGGGTTGATTACGGCAAAATCCTGAAATGTGGTTTTAGACATTTGTATTGGATACCTACTCAAGCAAACACCAAGTCGATATCTTATCGGGTCTAAGATATATTGAGAAATTCCTGAAAATACAGTTGACCCCTTTTCACCCCCTCAGGGGTAAAATAAAAAAAAACCTTTTCTAAATATTTTAAAAAGACATCACTATGCCAAAAAAGAATGTTCTAATTCAATAAACATAAGAGATTAGAGGGGTTGTTTAATTCACCCCGAATCCCAATTCGCACATTTAGGGGTTGATTAGGTAGAAATCCTGAAATGTGTTTTTAGAAATTTGTATTGGATACCTATGCAAGCAAGCAGCCAGTCGATATCTCATCGGGTCTAATATATATTGAGGAATTCGTGAAAACACAGTTTTCACCCCTTCAGGCGTAAAATTTTAATAGTTATTTATGTATTAAGGGCGTAATCAATAGATTATAGCATGAGGGAATGTTTAAAGCTCGACGCGAAGCGGAGAGCTTTAAATTTCCCGAGAGCTATAATCGTGATTAGGCACGTGGTACATGCAACGTTTTATTTCATTTTAGTCCTCAAAATGGAAAAAAATAAGGATTCAGTATTTTGGCTACAGACTACTGCGTCGTCGTTGTGCTGGCGCTGTGCATTTATGTTGTGCAATGTCTTCTATGCAGATTGTTTGTGTTGCTACATTACTTTGTTGGTGCTTGTTATACTGCTTAGCAACTTTATAGGCCCTAGGGCTATAAAAGCCATTTTACGCCCTCTATCGAGGGCCAATAAACAAGATTATGGTTCCAAAATGAAATAAAATACCTTATACCGCTTTCTAAACATTTTAATAATACATCTATATGCTAAAAACGAATGTTTAATTCACCCCGGATTCAGATTTGCACCTTTAGGGGTTGGTTAGGGCAAAACTCTGAAATACGTTGCTAGGCATTTGCATTGCCAATCTTTGAAAGTAAATACTAAGTCCATATATCAGCGGGCCTAGGAGATATTGAGGAATTTGTGAAGACACATTTTACTCCTTTTCACCCCCTTAGGGGTCGAATTTCAAAAAATCTCTTCTTAGCACTACGTTACGTAACAAATTGAACCTTCCACCCAAATTTCAAGTTCCTTGTACCAGTGGTTACGGCTCTGCGTTGATAGGCCGGGTTGTGACTTTCCTTTATATAAATATATATAGTATGACCAAAAATTAATCTCATTTAGTATGGCTGTGGTCGTGCAAACCAACGCCTTTAAAATCGGCTTACGTACTTATATTTAATTCAAACTGTCAAATTTTATTCTTTTTATCCATATTATTACATTATTATATTGAAATAAACAAGGTTGCACGTTAAAAGTCATGTAATTGTCCAACAAATAAGCCTGCGTCGGTCCAATATACATTTCATTTCTAACCTAAAAGTAAAATATATTTGATCCAGTTTTAAAGGCAGCAATTTGGGCTTTCATAACCATACTAGATGAGATAAATTTTTGATCATACTTTACGTAGATAGATTAACCAATTATAGATTTTAGGGTGGAGGGAAAACCTAGTTTACGTGCACTTAGGACGCAAAGCGAGCCCGTTGTGCTACTTCGAAGTGTCTTGTATGTATATGTTTGTGTTAGATCTTGCTATTCTTTCTCATAATTTGTTCTTCAAAAGACAGCGAGGTAAATTGTACACAAACGTCGTCAAATGATCAGCCGGTTCAGTACCCATACACTAGACTAAGGAGAAAGTTCCACTGTGCCGTCGAAGTAGATCTACCAATTTATACAGAAATGGAAAAATAATTTCTCTTCTTCTGTATACGCTACTTGATGATAGCCCCAAAAAAAAACTTTTGGTAAGTTTTTCTTAATAATAATTTACATTATGCCTTTACATACATGCCATTATTATTTTGAAGCCTTCTCAAATAGTACTTTGAACAAAACAGAAATGATTTGAAACATTGGATTATTTTATAATGAAGTTGAGACAGATAAAACTGAAGTTTGTAAAATGTAAATTTTAAAAACTTTACTAAAGATTTTTTTTTAAATTAACCAGAGGATGTTATTGCAACGTTAGCTCTCAACTGCTCTGAAAATGACAAATTATACGTTAGACATTTTGGTGATATCCGATGAAATATGCAATATTATGCAATGGCTATAAATATGTGTATAAAGCTTCTAAATGTTCGTACTGCAAATTTTGTAATTACCGTCAATCACTAACAATTAATGTGGTTCGCATCGAAAGGGAACGAGTGCAATGATGCATTCGCATTACAATATATTTATATAAACGATTAGCAGCAATGTGGTTTCAGTAAAGTGGAATGATTAATTAATGAAGTGAACTGCAGAGTTTTAAACTTTTAATTTAAATTGCATGCTTAAGTTCTGAAACAAAAAAACTATAGAAATATTGCCTACTTTTAAAAGATAATATGTACCTGTTAATTTAGTATATCTCAATTCTTTCTACATCTACCATAAAATCTTTTGAAATAAAATTTATTTAAATCCGAAAGCTAATGCGCAAATGGTAAAACTCAAATAGTGTAATTTCTTCATAATTCTCTGAAACGAATTAAATAAAATTGTTTCATATGAGCGTTGTCGGCACTCCACAAAGAGTCAGATAGAAGAATCAGGATAGGTGCTAAATTGACTTACGAAACGTTGCTACCCTAATCAAACAAGGTCCCGTAATTCTATAAATCATACACGTGAGCAAAAAATAGTGTCTCGTTTTCGCAAAGAACGCCAGTTGTCACATCTACTTCCTGGTTTACTCTTGTTAAGATAAATGAGGCAAAAGCTGCGTTTCGAGGTCATGCTCCAGCGCAATTTACTATCAGATTCCCCAAAACTTAATCTGAATATGCGTCGTGTTTTCTTTCATTTTTCCATGATGCAGAATTAGATTAAATAAATATATGAGCGGGGCTGCCTACCTGACACAGGGCTTACCTACAACTCGATAAATATAAAACGGGTAAATGTATGTATACCGTTCAAATTCCCAGTTGTGTAATTGGAAAGTATCGGTAAATGTATACGCACTTCAGGCCACAAATTTCGGCTTCGATGCCTGCATAATCGCATTCATTAATTGCCATAAAATTTTGTTGTTTAAAAGGGAAAATATCGGAAAGTCTGAAACCAGAATTAGACTAGTTGATTTATCAATTATGCTTTAATTTTTTATCTTTTCTTAGATTCATTAAATTATCTATTTCTATAGTCAAATGACTGATTTATACTGCTAAATAAAATGTGGAAATACTCATAACTTTGCTTACTACTTCTACAGTACGAAACAAAGTATGGTTCAATTAAGTGTTGTTATAATTTTAAAAACTGCCTTCTTCCATATGACAAACCTTGCTTTATCCTAATGGAAAATTCAGCTAAAATTCGGCAATTCAGTTTTAGTGAAGTGATACATTAAGGTAAAAAAAAATCTCAGGAAATGATGCACTTCATTCCTTAGGTACTAGCTACAAGGTATACTAACCGTATTTATGTGATAATGTGATTAAAGCAAGGATGCAATTGTAAAGCCTGTAATTAGCTGTAATTGATGCTACACCTCTCCGCTACTAATCGCATGTTAATTACGTATGAAACTTCCAATTCTATTATAAAGCATTAATTGCAATAGTACCCCATAAAAAATCTTTAAAGCTGCTTGCCTCTAATTCTGGAGAATCCTCTTAATCCTTTGGAGTTATTTGCGACTCTTAATATTTCTTAATATTCCTTAACTAAAAATCAGGTCTCGAAAAATTTTGAATTGTCACAATTAAACGAATTTGAAAAAAGCAGTAAATGGGTTTATTCGGAACTTCCCTCGAGCTGGTAATAGAGACACCATACTATTATATCCCATTTGTGATGTTGACCCCTGGTTTAACCTGTATCTGTTAGGTTTCATTTCTCTCAGTTAAAGCAAAATTAAACAATTTTTTAAGGTGCTCACCCTGATGTATTTATTCCTAAATTTTCTCGGTTTCATGCCAGGTAGGCATATAATGTGCACGCAAAATATCATCTTCCTCCAAAAAATCGTTTTTGAGTTATACTACCAACAGGCAGACAGTCAGATATACAGACAGACAGACAGACAGACAGACGGAATTTAGAAACACTGTTTTGTGTCATATAGTGACCCTGAAACGTAAACACCGGAAGAAATCTCCGAAATTTATTTTTTCGCGATTACAATACTTCCTTCCTTTTTCAAACGAGGGAAGTGCAAAAACATATACATTTTATATTCTGTTTCTAAAATACATTTGATAAATACATGTAGCATTTTAACGTTTAGAGAGTAACTTCGAAAATTCATTACAGGCAAGAACTATTGATTTTTTCTACCCCCTCTAGTCATTGTTTAAAGCCAATATTATTAACTACTTGGTTAATTCTACTTTCAATGCAACACTTGTCTCATTTTGGTATTTATGGAGTTTTTGGATAAAATTTTGTATGACGCGCTTGTATTTTTACAAATAATTCACTCGAAAAGAGATCCCACTAGGCCTGGCGAGTTCGACGGATAAACTTTGCTCTTCTGGATTATTTCTAATACAGCACACTTGTATCCTAAATAACTAATTTTGCGTTGAAAATATTCTCAAGACGAAGCCAAAAATATCATTAGACGTACCAGAATATTGAATAAAAAAATTATTTTAGATGAAAACACGTTGTAGGAGATGAAGTGATCAATGCAGTAAAGCTATTCTCGATTTTAAATTTTTAGCAATTTTTTTCGTTAAATGTTGCGGGTCGAAAGTATCGTTTTCAACTTTTGCCCCATTTGGCGTTGCTTTAGGTAGGGACGCTTCAAAGGCGTTCCTGCGTTTTGGGGTGTGGATTCACAATATACATTCCTTTATTTCAAAATATTCCAGTGAACAGTTTCTCTTTCGGAAATTTTGCTAATTCTAATGTTTGCTTCCAAATCTACACGACGTGTTTCTGCAGTTTTTTCTGAGTGACGCCTTCCAAGTGGATACTTCTCGTGGAAAACGTCAATTATGAGATAGGTTCGGTTTGATTGGTTCTGTTTCGCTGTTGCCGTCTGATAACTGCAGGATTTGGGAGTTCTCTGAGAGTAAGAAATTTGTTTTCACGTGACCCAATGCTCTGTCAGATTTGTTTTTCTCTCCTTGTTAATTTTTTTCTTGTGCCACACAATAGCATTAGTTTTCTTATAAATATGAGGGTCACTCTATATATTGTTAAATAAACTACATTACTATGCAAAATATGATCTAGAGAGCTTATGCTATTCCTGTCAAAAACAATTTCTAAAGATCAGTCAAAATTGATCTCAGCCGAGAGCATTTTCTAGCTATGATATTTTGTGATTACAAGTGTAGTTTGAGCGAAGTTGAGTGCTTGGATAGAAGGAAATCCGCTTTTGGAGAAAAAAGTATATCTAGAGAAACAGTGATTCTATGGTAGGTATTGGGTTTTTAAAAGGGGCGCGGGCGGTGTCACTCAACGATGTCAAAAACTACAGTAACTCCCGAAAACATTCAAACTGTTAGGAAAATGGTAGAAATGGACAACAAAGTGACGTAAGGCATGATAGAAGAACCCCTTGGCATTGGATCCGAGTCAACTTCAAGAATTTTAAATCAAGAATGAAAACTAAAGAAAGTAGTTTCCCGCTGGGTGCCGCATAAGCTTACTGAAGAGCAAAAAGCCGAGCGTTTGCAAATCAGCCGCGACATCCTTATTTTTTTGAATGATGGTGGGCAACGTATTATTTCTGAAATTGTTACTGGTGACAAAACCTATATTCTAGTTTACAACTGTCCAACTCGTCAGGAGAATAAGGTGTGGATCTACAAAAATGACACAACTCTGGTGACTCCCAAAAAAACAGCAATCAGTGATGAACGTGATGTTTGTTGTATTCTTCAGGAGCTCGGGAGGCTTTTAGGCTAGAACATCAGAAGACGGTAACAGAAAACTGGTACACCACTATCCGTCTTCCTCAGGTGCTAGAGGAGCTTAGAGTAAAATGTTTATTTTACATCATGACAACGCTTCTCGTCATACCGCAAAATTAACAGTAGATTACTTGAAAGAAAATGAAGTCAAGGGTATTCCACATCCACTCTATTCTCTGGATTTACCGATGTGTGATTTCTGGCTTTCTTTAAATTGAAAAAGCATCTAAGGAGGTGTAGTTTTAATTCTGTAGAGAACGTTGTAACTGAGGTTATGCAATTTTTTAACAGCTGAAAACCAAGTGACTGGCATTTTGCATTTGAAGAGTGGAAGCGGCGATTACAAAAAAAATATCGACTTTGAAGGGGACTATCTTGAACATACATAAAGAAAAAATTAATTATTGTTAATAGTTACTTTGTATCTCACAATATATAGAGTGACCCTCTTACGTTATATTCAAACAGGCGTCGTCGAAATATCTCAACCGCGAGTGACCTTCATCTGTATTTTTGTCGTTTTTTACTAATTGATGCTTTTTATTCACGTTGATTTTATCAATTCCCTCGATAGGTTGCATACGCTCTGACGAAAGCAGGCTTTCTTAATCGCAAGAAGGCCGTATACTAATGATTCGCATGTTAGCAACATGAATTCTATGTTTTCTTTGCGTTCACGAACCTGATTAATGTCTTTCTATGTATTATTTTGTCGGTGTATTGTTGATGTTTGACGGTAGAAGAGTTATCACCCTTAGCCTGCTTTTCGTTGCAGCTCACCTACGCTGTATGGTTCTGTGCAGCATATTACAGGTAAGTTGTTTAACCTGGGGCCTTATTTACCAGGATATTGAGCTACTTGTTTGGAATACAAAACATTGATGATAAGCACTTTCGTTTACTGTTGTATATTTACCCGAAACTTTTCTAACAACTTTGGCATCCAACGAGTTAAGTTTGTAACAAAGACTTCAATTCAGAAATCATTACGAAGAATCATCACCATCATTATTGGCGCTACAATCCAGGTCATTTCTTGGCCTGCTTCAAGATTAGACGCTATTCTGTTCTACATATTATGTTCCTCCGCCAGTAGCGGATATGGAGATTCATCATCATCAGCGTTTATTCGTCCACTGAACCGGAATCTCCTGCACTCTTCCATTCACCTCCGTCCTGTGCTAATCGAAACCCGTTTTCTTTACATCATCTAGCTGTCGCTGTTATTGCCGTCCCAGACTACGTTTGGTCAACTTCGGTGTCCAGTGGGTTAGTTTGGCTGTTTCGGTACTGTAGCGACATATCCTAGCCATTGCCACTTCAGCTGTGCTATGCGGTGTGTTACATCAGTAATGTTTGTTTTCTTTTGAATCTCTTCGTTTCCAATCTAAGCTAATTCCAAACATTCTTCGTCCAACTGCTATTTGTGCTACCCTCAATATATTTACACTTTTCTTGGTCAGTGTGGCGGTCGTTAGACCGTAAGTAGTAACTGGCAATACACGCCTCTCATACACTTTGCGTTTTCAACTCGAGGGAACTTAAGGGTTATTAAACCTGTTTCAGATTGCAAACAGCAACCTAAGTAAAACCAATCCGTCTTGCAATTTCTACTGTTAGATTTTCTTTTCCCAGCCTTATTTCATGTCCTATCTAAAGGCAGTGATCCACATTTTCTATTGTTTGTCCATCTATTTCTATTTGGATGTTGTTTTGACTCATTATTTTTGTTCTTCTTTCGGCCAAGTGTACTCGATGTTCAACTCAGTTGCTTCAACATTGTTTTTAACTCATCTAAATCGTTACTTGTCAAAAAAATGTCGTCTGCAAATCTGCTCCCATGCTAGACGTTTAATAATTGGTGTTCAAATGTGAGGTGGATTTTAATTCGTTAATAAAACGCGCAAATAATTTGAAAATCTAAGATATGTTAATGAGAACTTAAAGCATATACGTAACGATTAAACATGGAAGATAACATCAGATAAATGCCCTCCTCAGCTCGTCTGACATGGAACCATTCTTTTTTTCAAATCTTCAACTACATTCTAACATAAATGAGAGTCTATGTCACCAATCACGCGTGTAATTTGGGCCTTTAGGTCTGTAATTGTCTGTAGACTATTGGCATAGACTTTGCGTGTCACATAACCCCAGACGAAAAAAATCCAAAGGCGTCAATTCGCAAGATCTTGACAGCCAATTGATGTCACCATATCGAGAGATAAGTCTACCTCTAAACTTTGATTGCAGTAAAGTTATTGTTTCGCGCGCTGTGTGACATGTGGCACCATCTTGTTAAAACCACATGTCACGCAAGTGCATAGCGCGAACTTTTCTTGCAGTTTCTGCAAAACTTTCCCCATATCTGTAATGGGTTTTTACAATAAATATGCGTTGCTGAACCGTGAACCGCTCCATAACTTAAATAACTTCAATGGCAATGTGTCAAAATGACAACTAGAAAATATTAGCGCTGTATGTTTGACCGAAAGCAAATGCCGCGAAATTCAAAATCCAACCTCAAATTTGGACACCCGTTAGCTATTTTATCTTCATCGGTGTTGTTATAGACTCTTAACCAAACTAATTTTAGTATAGTTATGAGCTTCATTACCGCACTCAATGCGGTAATGAATAGATATTACCGCACTCAGTGCGGTAATGAATATTACCGCACTCTTTTTGTATCAAGAAATACATTGAGCCCGAATTTATTGATGAAGATAAAATATTGAACAATACACGTTTGCTCATGGCACTTAACGAGACTCGTTTGATAGTCGCAAAACTCGGCTCACCGCCTCGTTTTTGGCAATCAAACTCGTGTCGTTAAGATGCTCATAATCAAACTTGTATCGTTAATATCTATAACGAGGCGGTGAGCCGAGTTTTGCGGCAATCAAACGAGTCTCGTTAAGTGCCATAAGCAAACGTGTATTGTTCAATATTTTATCTTTATCAATAAATTCTGGTTCAACGTATTTCTTTATACAAAGAGAGTGCGGTAATATTCATTACCGCACTGAGTGCGGTAATATCTATCCATTACCGCACTGAGTGCGGTAATATACATTACCGCACTTGGTGCGGTAATGAAGCTCTTAACGATACTAATATTAATTTGGTTAAGAGTCTGTAACAACACTGATGAAGACAAAATAACTATAACAAACAAGTATGTTAATGAGAGCGATTAATAATCACCACATTTTAACGGGCGAGCGCCAGCGAGTGCGTTAATTGTAGAGATTATTAATCGCCGATTAACATACGAGTTAGTTACAATATTTTTCCGTTGATCGTATATTACTAATTTGGACAAAATCTAATTTTATTTCATGAAAAGAATTTGACACTTAAAGTTTTGACATTAGGTAACGGTACGGAGTGACCATAAATGGTTTTGATTTTCTTTCTTAGGTTGGCACTGTTTATGTTGGTGGCACTGTAAGTCTATGTCAAATTCGAGGTTATCCGTTTTGGTTTTGCGTCAGTTTGTGTCAAAACCTGATAACCTCGAATTTGACTTACAGTGCCACCAACATAAACAGATTTTTAAAAATCGTTCATTAATTAAAAAGCATTCATTAATAAGGGTCATTAATAGACGATTCTCTATACATTAATGAAACCCATAAATAAACGATCAACGGAAAATATATTTTCTAACACTTAAGTGAAAAGCTTTGGAGACGCTGTATCACCTTGGCGGATACCTCTCTTGCTTTGAATTTCGTCGGTGGTGTTATCTTGATCTAGTTGATTCATAAATATTGTTAACTAGTTGTGAATATGTCGAGTGTATTCTGGCATTATTCGCAGCCCTTAGAAGTGCCCACGTCTACACAGAGTCAAAAGCTTTTTGAAAATTTACGAAAGCTAGATGGTTTGGGATGTTATACTCGTTGGTCTTCTCTATTGATAACTTTATAGCCTGAAGGTGATCTAAAGTGCTGAAGCCTTTCAAGAAACTTGCTTACTGAACTTGTTGATATGAGTCAAAATTAGATGTTAAGCTATTAGTTATTATTCGTGCAAATAATTTATACATGAATAAAAAAATATATAATTGTGTGTATCACTCTTCTACTGTTTTAGTAATACCTCTCTGGTCTGATATTAGGACACCTAGTTGATTTGACACAATTATATTCCATATTTTTTATACAATTTCAAACCCAAGGATTGATCGACTGAAAAAATTGCATTAAAATTTTCTAGCCATTTTGATACCGGACGGGCTTTAGTCCAAAACACAACTGTTGTAGGTAACTATGCCATTCATTGTATGTGGAATACCGTATAACTTTTAATTTGCTAATACTCGTCTCTAGCGTTCCAAGGTTTAGTAGTTTAATGTCAGCTCAGTCTGCCAATACATTACATTCAATTATAAAGACATTATGCAAACTTTGCGTAATTTAAATTCATTAGTAATCTGTTTGAAGTTTTCCTTAATTATTATGGTATTACCTAGAAGTATGGTTTGCATGCAGGGCAATTAGCACTTTAAAGCGAAACTAAAAGTTATACAACTCGACACCGCTGTAAAGCATTTGCTGGTTTAGTTCGTGAAAGTATGAACGCAGTTGAAGTCAATATTTGTTGCACTTTTTAGTTTTATAGAAGCGTGACACTGCTCCATTGTTACACAGTTCTCAGCAAATTCTCGTATTACCTTAAAACTTATGCTACAGTTAATTGATAGTGATGTATTTAATTGGTTAGATTAATCTATAAATTCCTTGTATCTGTCTCCAGGGCAATTAATATCTAAATTAATTCTACCTAAACGGAGAGCATAAGACTCGATAATACCCACGCAAGGTAGAAATTCGTACAGGGACTTACCTTGGAGGGACATACAGGATGGCTCATGTGGGGTGGCACGTCGATTGACCCGTGACTCCAGGAGCACAAAACGATAAACACGAGCGATTACACAAAACAACAAAAACGGGATCAGTTGACCGACCGTTCACCAACTCGTCTTAGGTTCATCTCCTTGCAATGTGGGCCACTGACCCAACATTTAGGGGTGGCAGGAGAGGGGACAGTAAGCCCCATAACTTGACGTTCCACCAATAGTGGGTAAACTTACCGCTAGGTAGAATTACAAACTACACTAAATTTATGTACAGCTATTTACTTGTATTAAGAATTACTAATGAAATAAACTAAACTAATATGATTAAAAGCTAAATACCAAACATTCCGCCCACCAAAAAGGCCATGCATTTTTCTATCCGAGATCGGTGATGGTTACTGGGAGGGCAAAGGGCATAATTTAACCACCGGGCGCTGAAAGCTACCACTGGTCGTTTTAACCGTGGCTACTCGCACCACTCCATCCATACCAGGATGCACCTTTTCCACCCTGCCGATACGCCACTGCAGAGCCGGAGCGGAATTGTCTTTAATCAGCACGGTCAGCTTATGATTTTTGGGCAATAGAAAAGGGTGTTTACTGCCATAGGAAATATTAGCATGAGCTAAACGACCGCCCACCCTGACAATTCCTTCGCAATCAAGAAATGGAGCGAGTGTTCTAATTGGCTTGGAGCATTGTTGATTTAAAGTCAATCTTCGAATATCATCACGAAACGATATGTGCTGAACATGTTTAATTAATAGATTGAGGGCCCTTTGTTGTTCACCTACAGTGATGGACCCGAATCGCCGTGTAGTAGCGTTGCGGCAGTTGTGCACGAACCGCATGCAATAGGAAATGATCCTTTTTATTTTCCGTAACGATGAAAATCGAGACAATAATTGATCGCAATTAAATGGATCAAATGGCTCATCGTTCACGGTTGTTGCCATCAACACAAGTTTGCGTTCTTCGCGTAAAACTGATTCCATGTCCAAGGAGTTTTGATCTTTTAGGGTAGGCCATTCGTCAGAATTTTTTGAAAGCCAAGAAGGGCCGCTCCACCATAAGGGGTGGTTCAGCAATTCCCGAGGAAGAAGTCCCCTGGATGCGCAATCCGCGGGATTATCAGCGGAAGGAACATGGCGCCAAGAAGTTGCTGGTACGCGTTCTTGAATGTAGCTAACGCGATTGCTAACAAATGTTTTCCACCGATGCGGAGACGAATGAAGCCAAGCTAAAACTATCGTAGAATCAGTCCACGCATAAATTGCGGCGAAGCTAACAAACGACGAGTAGGACGAGCAAATAAAAGAAATTAGTTTGGCTAGCAATTGCGCCCCACATAATTCCAATTGAGGAATTGGTCGCCGTTGTAAGGGGGCAACTTTGGTTTTAGCCATCATAAACCTCACTACAGATTCATTCGGACCGATTACAAATCGAAGGTACACTATCGCGGCGAAACCGGCCTCTGAACTGTCAGAAAACCCGTGCAACTCACAGTTGACATAATTCGCAAGAATTAATTGGCGATGAATTTTGATATGAGCTATGTCCACCAATTGCGACTTATATAATTCCCAACGATCAATTATTTCCGAGGGAGGCAATTCATCCCATCCTAATCCTAGACACCATAAGTGTTGTATAAGCCGCTTCGAAAAGAACGTTAACGGCGCTAAGAAACCGATGGGATCGAAGACCCTTGCGACTTCCGATAGGATGTGCCTTTTGGAACAGGGACGATCAATAGGTTCAACCTTGAATCTAAAACTGTCACTTGATGGCGACCATTGTAAGCCAAGGATCTTCAAAGGAGAGCAAGGTTCACCGGAATCGAAAGATACCATATTCTCTACCAGATGCGTGGGGTCTAGGTGGTTGGTTAACGCTGGAGAATTACTAGCCCATTTCCTTAATTCAAATCCGCCACAACGCAAAAATTTTATCAGTTGATCCTGTAGGATTAAGGCCTCAGCCACGGAGGAACATCCAGTGGCGATATCGTCGACATAGATATCTCTTCGAACGACCGAAGATGCTTGAGGAAACCGGTGTTGCTCGTCATCAGCTAATTGAATAAGTGTTCTAATTGCGAGAAACGGCGATGAAGTAACTCCATATACGACCCTATTCAAGATATATTCCTTTACAGGCTGATCTATGGAAAAGCGCCATAGAATACGTTGAAAATCACAGTCTGTAGTCGAGACGATTATTTGGCGAAACATGTGCTTAATGTCGCTAGTTATTACTACATTATGAGCGCGAAAGTTTAATAACACAGAGACTATGTCTTGCTGCAACTTTGGCCCAGAATACAATGTGTCATTTAGCGATAAGCCATTTGAAGCTCTCGAACTGGCATCAAAAACTACACGTAATTTTGAATTCGTCACGCAATGGTGTGGAATGTAATAACATTTATCGAGACGAGGATCTGCCGATGCGAGGACCATATGCCTTGTATTAATGTATTCGTCCATAAAGTTGACGTATTCCCTTCTCAAAGAAGGATTGTGCATAAGGCGATTTTCGAGCAATTGCAGCCGCCTTAAGGCAATATCGCGCGAATTGGGAAATTTTGGATTTTGCACCTTGAACGGCAACGAAACGACATATCGACCAGTACTATCACGGGATACCGTAGATGAATATAACGACTCGCAAATGGCATCCGCGGCGTCGACCGTAGATATCTGCGGGGGTTCTTCTGTTCGCCAAAACGCTTTCAATGTGTCATCGAGGGTTGGAATTTCGACCGATGTCAGATAAGCTTTAGCAACTGCGTTCGACGCGGGACCAACGCATCCATTAACAACCCAACCGAAGACCGTGTTAAGAGCTGCTGGTTCATTTTGGAACGTACTCAAAATTGCGCCAGGTTTAATCACGTGTGCATATATATCGGCACCTAGCAATAAGTCTACTTGACGGGCCCGATAAAATTCGGGATCAGCTAATACTAAGCCAGAAATATGATTCCATTTAGAAGGGTCGATGGAACTCGCAGGTATATTTCCGGCGATTTGAGGGATTACATGGGCCTTTATGCTAAATACAGGCACCGGCTTATTGCTGTAACAAGGACGAAGACAACATGTTGCAAAGCCTGCAGAAAGCAAGGCCTTTTCAGAGGTTTCTGAACCAATACCCTGAATAACGGTTTTAAATGGTGTAAGTGTTAATCCCAAGTGCCTTAAACCCTTTTGCGTGATAAAGCTACCCTGTGAACAATTGTCAATAAGACAGCGTAACTTCTGAAAATTACCGAACGCGTCTTGAATTTCGACAATAGCCGTAGAAAGTAAGACTGTTTCGCACGACAATATGCTCGCACAAGCGGTTAAGCTCGTTTCCACCTCCGAATGTTGAACAGGTCACCGACCTCAGAATTTGCCGAACTTTGGGATCTTGCCGGAAAATGGATCATTGTGTGGTGTTTATTGCGACAGTTTCTACATACCGACTTGGACGGACAATGACAACTAATGTGATTAGAGCGCAAACAGTTCAAACAAAGACGATGCGACTTGACCATTTCAAATCGCTCGTGTGGCGTTTTTGACGCAAACACAGGGCACGCATAAACGGTATGTGCCAGCTGACAAATTAGGCATTTCGAAGTGTTTTCGCTACCTGAAGTTAATTTATTCTGCGAGGATTTATTTACTAAGAACGCCGATTTAGTAGACGGCTTTGCAAACAGGTGTTTGAACCCTTTGTTGGCTGAGTTATCAACACTTTCCAGGACGCGACATTGACTTTCAATAAAATCTTCTAATTGTTTTAGCGTTGGAATGTCCGATGCCTTAGACCTAATCTCCGATTCAAATAATTTTCACGTATCTGTATCAAGCTTATCTAAAAGGATGCTAAACCACATAAAGTCCTCTAACGAATCAGCAATGTTTAGAGCCTTAAGGGCCAAACGATTCTCTTTAACGTGGTCAAAGAGTTTTCGCAGGTCTTTCGCGGATTCTGCTTTCAATTTTGGAAAATTATTAATTGATGCCCAATAGAGATTAGCCAATCTACGCTTATCATCGTAGCGGTCGACGAGTGTGTCGTATGCGATTTTATAATTATCTCCTGACAAAGGCAACGACTTAATAAGATTTAATGGCTCATTTTGTAAACAACTCAAAAGGTATTGCAGTTTTTGAATGTCAGACAAATCAGATCTAGTATGTATTGCACTTCGAAATAATTCGATAAAACCGGTCCATTGACTATACTCGCCGGAATAAATCGGGAGTTCCAGTTTCGGCAAACGGACGTTATTAGAATGATTGAAGCTACGATTCGAAGAATTGTCATTAAGATTGCTAAAACTCGGGGAAGATTCATTATCAGGAAACAAAGAAAAATAAATAGCTTCAATACTATTAAAGGCATCATCAAATTGTGTCCTAATGGCCTCTTCGGATGCTAGGTCCGGATTAGCTTGAGTGGATATATTTTGAATAATTGCGCGATGCAAGGGTTGAAATTCATCATAAATCGACTTTGCCCTGTCAAGTCGCCGTTTGAATAGCGGACGTAACGCGGTTTCTTCCTGAGATGAAGAAGCTAGGTCACGAATTTCCAATAATTGATTAATTAAAGTACTGCGGAGTGCCAAGTTCATTTTAAGCTGATTATCCATGATTTATTGGTATGCGGCGACGGAAGTATGCGACAGAAGGCTATATCCAAAATCCAAAACTTTGAGGATCGGCAGCCGCCTGCAGTGCCACAGCAATAAAGGCAAAAGCAATAAAACCCAACCGTTCTACGATGGTCACTTGTTGACCATATGCCCGGCGCAACCAAACTAGGAAATTCCGAGAACGAGCGACAATGGATGCAAAGATGCGGACCAAATTAGGCATAAAATTAATATGTGGGACGACGAAACGTAACGACATACGCAATATACAATAATCAATAACGTTAAATCAATAATAACTCGTAAATAGCTGTACCTGCGCTAGAGCTTTGAATTTGGAAAATAAACGATATCAAAATTTGGAAAATTCGACAAATTTCACGCGTTTCTACTACACAAAAAACGGATAATCTCAATTGATTAGATCCGGCTCGAAAGACCAGAAATGTATCTGTCTCCAGGGCAATTAATATCTAAATCAATTCTACCTAAACGGAGAGCGTAAGACTCGATAATACCCACGCAAAGTAGAAGTTTTTATAGGGACTTACCTTGATGGACATAAAGGATGGGAGTGGCACATCGATTGACCCGTGACTCCAGGAGCACAAAACGATAAACACGAGCGGTTACACAAAACAACGAAAAACGGGATCAGTTGACCGACCGTTCACCAACTCGTCTTAGGTTCATCTCCTCGCAATGTGGGCCACTGACCCAACATTTAGGGGTGGCAGGAGAGGGGACAGTAAGCCCCATAACTCGACGTTCCACCAATAGTGGGTAAACTTACCGCTAGGTAGAATTACAAACTACACTAAATTTATGTACAGCTATTTACTTGTATTAAGAATTACGAATGAAATAAACTAAACTAACATGATTAAAAGCTAAATACCAAACAAGTGCTAACTTTACTTTAAAACATACATTTCATAAAATGCCTTCAGTTCTTTAGACATTATACAGATGGGGCCAAAATTATATAGAACAGCAATGAGATAACATGAATAAGAAAATAGAATGCATTGCATAGAGAGAGATAAATAGCGAAGCTATTACTTGAGTAGGCTTTATGCTTATTTTAATTATGTCATGCTTACTAAAATCATTTTTTGTATGATCATCTCTTTCTTACTTAAGCGTTCCATTTTGTTGTTCATGTTATCATGTTTTATAATATTAACTCAATGTATTTCGATATAAATTTTTAATGAAACATGAGAGTTACTAAACATAACCTTTTGCAGTACCATCTATTACTTGTATTCGTTAAACGTTTGACTAGAATGTATATCCATTTAAAGCAAAAAAAGTACTATGTAATAGCTAAACTATAATTTCATCAATTTAATAGTAAAGAGACCTGACGGATGATCAGATTGCAATTAGTTCTGGAGCACTTTAATTTTCCTGTATCTGTCTAAGCTATTGATTTGTTTCAGTTTTTCGTTGTCTGGATTTAAAACAGTGGCGTTTGAGGTTGCAGCAGAACTGACGTATCCAGTTCCAGAAGGAACGTCTGGAGGATTACTCACAGTTGCTTCTCAGTTACTTGGAATCGTGTTTACCTACTTATATTCGTTTCTGTTCTATAACATAGCACACATCTGGGCAAATATCACGATGTCTGCTATACTATTTGTAGGGTTAATTTTAGTTGCTACAATTCGTTATAATTTAAAGCGACACGCAGCGCAAAATCTCAATAACGTAATTCTTTAAAACTTTCAATAATTACAGCCAACAAACGATATAAGCACAATTGCAATTGATCCATTCTATCTTTTAAGATACCTAATACAGAATCGATTGTTACTACAGCTATAGACTATTTTTAAGACTGTAAAGATATATTTTTAAAATGCCCTCCAATATATATTTTTGCTGTGGTATCACGAATGTCCATTGCGCTGAGGTTCGATTAGGACGAGTGCGCTAGCATGAGTCCTAATCCTAAGCGTAATGGACATGAGTAGTGGAACCACCGCAAAAATATTCTTCTTAACTTTGCCTAAGAATGGCATTCGAGGGACTATTCAGTGAACCAAACTACTTTTTCAAATTAGTTTTCAGTAAATCTAGCAACAAACTACGCAACTTCTATAGTAACAGAATACTAATATTGACTCTTTCTAATAAAAATCACAATTGTTTAAAATATTCACTATAAAATTGTCAAAAAATATTCACTATACCACTAGTGAAAATTGTCGATTATTTTCACTAGTGAAAATTGTCAATACAGTTCATTTTTATTGGCTCAAAGACGGCAAATCTTGTATTTTTATTGGTCAGTTTTTGATAGATGACAAGTGAGTTGAATAGTCTACCTAACTTTGACTTCGAATAGTATTCGGGTGACCATCCAGTGACCAAACCCATTTCTTTCAAATTAAAAGGTCTCAAGATTTAGTTTACACATGTTAATAAATAATTTTTGTGAACATCTTTAATAAAGATCTTAATTTCTGCAGAATATTCACTCGAGTACTAGTACAATATTCGCTGCAATTCGATACTAGTATAATAGCCACTACAGTTAATTTTGGCTGACTATGAAATGCGAAATCTAACGTTTTTGTTGGTCCCCTTTTGACAGATGACAGGTGAACTGAATAGTCGTTATAGTTCCAAATAATGAAATTCTCAATCTCAATAATTGGAATCGTAGAAGTTGTACTTAACCTGTTAATTAATTTTTAAGCTTTAATAATTTTAATTCTTCTCAATTCACAATACGGGTGAATGTCAAATGTGTATGCACAATTAAAAAATAAGGTTTTATTATCTGCTATCTGCATTATCTCGCGAAGACGACTTCCAACAGATTTAAATAAGAAAGTAATTTCTTTAAATTAATTGGAGATCCCAAGAATTACAAACGTCAAAGCTTACGAAGTTAATGAAAACGTTAGAAGTGAGCACTCCCACATTTACCATTAGAAGTGTATATTTCATTACTAGCAATTGTTTTCAAAATTTTGTTTTAATATCATAACCAGTCATTTTCTTAATAATAGTTATTAAGGTACCAAGAGCATTATGAGTAAAATAAGAGCCCAAGATTGTTAGTGTACTAACCGAGGGCCTTTGGCAAGAGGTGTGTACAACAACCGCGGGCTCTTAGCTCATAATGCCCATGGTGCCTTCAAGGTTTTATGTCCTACCAATTTTCTTACCTAATTCATATTCATATTCAATTCCTATAATTACTATGATATACTATTTAAGATTGATCTAGTTAGCTGATCTAAGTTATATTTGTGACATTAGCTGAGCTGTCATTAATTTTCATTGTGACAGTAGTGCATAATAAAGTTGTATCCATAGAAACAAATACTGTTAATTTTTCATAATAACCCTAGTGTTCTTATGAAGAAAATAATTGCCCTGGAGCGTTATTTTGTATCTAAGATACCTTAAAATAGAGTCATTAATTTCAATTAATGTACTGGTAGGACATAAAAAATTTAAGGGCTCCTAAATGACTCGTTTACAGACTCATGGTAATTAGGAGTTTTTATTATGATACTCTAAATGCCCTTTAGTATTTAATAGTTATCTTTCAACATTCTGTATAATAACTACATGAGTGTAATACGAAAGTAATGTAATTAAGACAATAAAATTAGATAATTTATTAAACCCTTTAGCCGAGTTGTAATAATATACAGCCTGTTTCAGAGTAAGCGCCTTATTTTTTTGGCCACACTATGGGTACTACTTTCAAAATATTTGGCAGTAATATGTTTCACGACATTCTCTACACGATGCTGATATCAGATTTTCAGTTGGACGAACTATTTCAAAATGGCGACTTTCAACTTTTTTTTTAATGGAATGCCATCTTTTTTTTATTATTGAGGTCCTAAAAACATTCTTTTTACGATAGTATTTAGTTTTTCGTAAAAATTCATTTCTTTCCCTATCAAAAAGCAAACTAACATTTTAATCTAGTAGCGCATGCATGTTTTACACTCCATGTTATTTTTGTCCAAGTAGCGGTAGACGCAAAAGAAACAATTAAACTTTATTTTGTAATAAACATCTACTTTATGAAACTCTTAATTAAAAATTTCCATCAAATAAAAATTAGGTATTTACAAAAAATGTTCGAAATGTTTTCCTTCTTTTTTAATACGTAAATTAAAACGTCGTCCAATGGAGCTAATAGATCGAAGGATAATTTCCGGAGAAATTTCGTTTATGCAAGTTCGAATTCTCTCATGCATATTTTCAATAGTTGTTGGTTCAACGATGTACACCTAGGATTTTACATACGCCCAGAGAAAAAAGTCCAGTGGTGTCATATCAGGTGTGCTGGAGCGCCATCTTGCTGCCACCACAAATTATTTCTGATATTTTGTGGGAGTTCAGTTAGATGATTTTGAATTTCATTTTCTAATAAATTGAGGTAATGCTCTCCATTTAGTCTATTAATAAATATTGGCCCAACAATGTGCTGTCCTATAATTTCGATGTTGACAACGTCGCTCACGGATCCAGTGTGGATTTACATTATCGTAGTAATGCATATTATGTCTTAGAACAGCATCATTTCGAAAACTTGCTTCGTCTGAAAATAAAACGTTGTTAAAAAAGTTTCTATTTTGTCCTATCTGTTGCAAACCCCACTGTGCAAAATTAATTCTTAACAGAAAATCATTTTCGGTTAATTCTTGGTGAAGAATCATTTTGAATCGGTGAAATTGTTTTTTTTATTATCCTCCAGACCGAAGTATGCGATATTCCAACCAAATTTGCAATCTCCCTAGTACTGACATGGGGATTCTCAATAATATGTAGCATTACCTAGTTTTCGTTGTCGTCATTGCAAGCAGGTGGGTTTTCATGTACCGGTTTCTTATAATCCACAGTTCCCGTTTCACCCGTTCTCTCCAATAATTTAGTAAATGTTCGATGTTCAGGGTGCCTTCTGTTTGGATATTTATTTCTGTACAATCTGGCTGCTTCATAAAGATTTTCATCTGCTTTTCCAGATATTAGGAGCCTCTCGCACAACTTAACGGTATTTTAAAAACGTGTCAATTAATTTTTAATTAACAATTATAATCTTCAATACAATTGTTGTTAACAAGCACTGACAACTAAATTGCATTGATTGACGTTTGACTACTAGGTTAAAGTTTAATTGTTTCTTTTCTGTCTACCGCTACTTGGTATTTGGACAAAAATAACATCGAGTGTAAAACATTCATGTGCTACTAGATTAAAATGTTAGTTTGCTTTTTGATAGGAAAAGAAATGAATTTTTAAGAAAAACGAAATACTATCGTAAAAATAATGTTTTTAGGATCTCAATAATAAAAAAAATGAAGGCACTCCATTTAAAACAAAAAGAATTGAAAGTCGCTATTTTGAAATAAATTCATCCAATTGAAAATCTGATATCACCATCGTGTAGAGAATGTCCTGAAACGTATTACTGCCAAATATTTTGAAAGTAGTACCCATAGTGTAGCTAAAAAAATAAGGCGCTTATTCTGAAACAGGCTGTATATGTTTTCATCACCTATCTTGTACCAGTGCACCTTAAATGCCACAATGGATATTTATGACATACTTCTATTAATTAAATTAATCAATATTTTGAAAAACACAATGTCTTAAAACTTCGAGAATGCAAACGCAGAGTGGAGAGTGGTCCTATTTAATATGCGTTTGATAACCTAAGCAACAATCAATCAGATTAATTCCGAAAGAGCTAATTAGTATGATGAAGGGTTGGGCGACTGCTGACAAAATAAATGCTGTAAACTTTTTATAATAGAAAAGAAGCAAAATGAGCCATAGTGGGCCCCATAAAACCCACAATTTTAGCAACTATTGCACTACTTGGAAGTTTTCTGAGGATTTTTTTCAGCAGACCATCATAAACGGCACTGCAGCCAGCGTTAGTGGGGGTGATACGTGGATGATACACCATTGTGATGAATACTATTTATTAATTCGTTTTACACGTGAAAGATATATGGTTTTAACAGAATGGTGCTAGACTACAAGCGTCACATCTAACACAAATGTTTGCTGCCCTTTGATTTCACAAAACAGGTGCCAGTTTGACTAGCTCACTCTTTCGATTTGCTCCCAGTCGTCTATTTTCTTTTCAAGCATCCCAGGACATTGCAACAGTTAAAAAATTAGAAAGCATTGCTGAAAGTCTAGTAGAAACGTGTCAGAGTGTAATCGAGATTTTATTGAACCATGGAAAAATCTACATAAGTGCAAATGTAAGCATTTTAATAACATTGTTTTTAGTACTCAAATGTTGTTAGAAGTTAAGTGTTACTAGTAGATACCTAATTTTATTCTCTTTGTATACATAGGCATTTATGGTTTGTTATATCATATTGTAATTTATATTGAATAAATAAATGTTTGATTGACTTATTTACTGATTTCAAATCGGAGCACCTAACGTTAGGTTAATTTTACATCATAGCGCCACTTGTAAACTCATTTATTTATCCATCATTTTGAGCAAGTGAGCTCCCATCCATTCCTTCAGATGTAATTATATTAAACGTGATTAGCTTGCAGCCGAATAGCTCCGGTTTAGACAGCTAACGTGTGCACATTCCTTGGAAATATACATTTTCTGCTACGCCTCGCGCAAGAGGGAAAACCGCACCTTCTTGCAGCTTATCGAGTTACTGGTGTGATGAACAAGTGGATTTGATAGGTAATTATAGTTGCTTGAAACCAACTCCGGGAATATACTAAAGTAATTGTTCCAATATTCGAAATTAGTGTAGTTTTGAAATTTGAGATTATTTCTTAATATGACAGGTTATCAACTATTCTTCGGCATTTCAAATAGTCATACGATTATACAATCGTCATTATTCGTAGAGATCCATACATTCTTGTGCATCAGCATCTACTTTACATTTTGCTATTTAAATTTGGAATCAAATGGCACAGGCAAATATTCACATTGGTTTAAAAAGCCAAGAGTGGAATACGCTTCTGCATTCTTTTATTGCATACACCTTTTTTATCCAAAAAGTCGTATTCTATTTACTGTACTGCATGCAGAAAGGTTATGAGCTTCCGTTATATTTATAGTATTGCACGATTCGCCTATAATTAAAATACATGTCGTAGACAAAGCTGCATATAATATGAAGATACGAAGATTTTAAACGATTGGCACCATTTATCGATCCAGAGAAGGTCTCATTAAAAGTACCAGAATAGATTATATTAGATTATTTCGAATTAGCTTACATTATGTTACATTAAGTTTAGTCAGATCCGATATCCTGAGATTAGGTAGGTTTATATGAGGTCAGATGCAAAAATCAAAAGAAGCGGACTATTCCACCAGTAATCATATAAAAAGCCACACAAACATGCACGAAGCAAGTATTGCAGCTCCTACTCGTAAATGACATATTTATGAAGGAAAAGCTCCACAAAACCTGGAAGGCAGCGAAACGAATACTTCTAGAAAAACGTAAAAACTATATAACATATAGACCACTGTGTTTACTAAATACAATAAGCAATGTAGCAGAAAAGAGGAAAGTATTGGTAGCACGTAATCTAGTAAAGGGTGTTTTTTTAGAGGGATACAAATTTAAATTGAAATAAAACACAGAAAGTTGTTGTTAATATCGATGAAATTGGTTTTAGTTGAAGATAATTTTATGACAATTATGTTTGAATATGATTTCGGGCATGTGACCGCTGCGATTGGCGTATACATGACGTAATCTGAAGGTCCAATTTTCACAGACTCTTTTCGCAGTAAATCAGGCTGTATTTTATTTCAGCAGTAACGCCTCGAATTTTGGCTTCCAAGTGCTCAATTGTTTCCGGTTTATCGACGTAGACATGCGACTTTACATATCCTCAAAGAAAATAATCTAATGGCGTCAAATCGCACAAACGAGGTGGCCAGTTAACAGATCCATGAAATGTATTTTTAACTGGCCACCTCTTTCGTGCGATTTGACGCCATTAGATTATTTTCTTTGAGGATATGTAAAGTCGCATGTCTACGTCGATAAACCGGAAACAATTGAGCACTTGGAAGCCAACATTCGACGGGTTATTGCCGAAATACAGCCTGATTTACTTCGAAGAGTGTGTGAAAATTGGACCTACAGATTACGTCATGTACACGCCAGCCGCGGCCGTCACATGTCCGAAATCATATTCAAACATAAATGCCATAAAATTATCTTTCAAATAAAGCCAATTTCATGGATATTAAAAACATCTTTCTGTGTTTTATTTCAATTTAAAGTTGTATCCCTCTAAAAAAAACACCCTTTATATAGACTGAACATTTTTTAATATGGAGCTTTTTGAAGATCCCCCATCCCGCTTTAAAAAAAATTAAGGTTATGTCAGATTGGAAAAGTTCAGGTCAGATTAAGTAGGTTAGATTTCTTTCAGAAAGGAGTTATTTGTATTAAGGTACTAATTTACTACCATTTTCAAAAATGATATGTGTATGTATATATTTAAGTAAATTTATCTCCACTGGAGCATTTGTTCGTCTTGCTTTCCAGAACAAAATTCACCTAAAATCACATAACCTAAGGCAAACAGTTTCTAATGTTTTATGCAATCCGTATGCCTTGACATTCAAACGAACAATTCTTTAACCTCCAAGAATACATGACACTTGTCAAGAATCTCGCATAAGAACATCATCTGTTGCACATTCTTCAGTTAATACGACCTTCTTTGTAAGAAAAGTTTAGATTAGGTAATAATAATAGATAATAGATGACAATAAAGAATGAAAATGCTACTTTTACAGAATTTTTTTTAATGGTTGAAAGCTATGATAATTAGTAACTAGTACAATCTGACCTAATGACGAGTAAGTTTCATTGCAAACAAGTATATAAAAACACCAATTATTGCAACTAAACTGTTCAGGAATTTCAAGAACCTTGGAAATGCCAGGTATGAATATAATTATAACTGCTTCAATTTTCTTATCAAAACCGTTTCTGATGATAATGAATTCATTTCTAGCTAAT
The DNA here is from genome assembly GCA_940337035.1 of Agriotes lineatus. Lineage (NCBI taxonomy): Eukaryota > Metazoa > Arthropoda > Insecta > Coleoptera > Elateridae > Agriotes > Agriotes lineatus. The sequence goes on from CALNHX010006705.1 coordinate 40,666, forward strand.
CTTACAATATTTCAGAAACCTCTACAGCTGCCAATGAAAATAATACAACACCTCCTAAAAATCCATGTAAAGTGTACGAAAGGCGATGGGCAATATTATTCCTGTTTTGCTTTTATGCTATTATTTCTAATGTACAGTGGATACAATACTCCGTTATTGCAGAGAAAATAGTTCATTATTATGGAGTACCATACTCTGCAGCAGACTGGACATCCGCAGTTTATTCTGTTGTGTACGTCCTATTCAGTTTTCCAGGCAGTTACCTGCTAGAAATGTTAGTAAGTGAATTTAATACTGAAATACGATGCAAACGTTTTTTAATGCCTTTAAACGTTTTCAAACTTCCTTCAATTTATGTTAAAAGTTTTATTTCTGAAAAAATGTTGAACTGCTTTGTATCTATAAGCGAACTAAATTGACAAAACGCATTTTAGATATATTTCCAATCTTCCATCTGTATAAACATAACATTAAATTTATAAAAAATTATTTACAGGGGCTTCGCAAATCAGTTCTTATTGGAATAGTTGGAACATGTATCGGAGCCTGGATAAAAGTTGCTTCAGTAGCACCAAATAGATATTGGGTCCTACTTCTAGGTCAGACTATAGTGGGTGTATTTCAAGTATTGATTTTTCCTCTTCCGCCGGTGTTAGCGTCTGTATGGTTTGCTCACGGTGAAGTCGCATTAGCTTGCAGCATAGGAATAGCCGGTATTGAGGTAGGACAACATATCTGCATCACTTCTTATATCCTGCAAAATTATTTACACTAAAGCTATACAAAACACAAAATTTCACGTTTTACTTCGGCACAATCTGCCGAAGTACTGCTTTTATAATATTTTTTGTAGCAACCGCTGAATCAATCCCAACCCACATTAAATTATATAAAAGATCTAACTTAAGTTAAGATAATCTCTAGAACCTTTTGTGAAGTCAGCAACACCAAAATTACTAAGTGTTGAATATTAATGTAAAGAACTGATAATCTTTTAGATGAGAATAATCGATTTCCTTTGTATATGTTTATCTATTTGTATTAGGGGTATCAGTGATTTAGTGGCACACTGCTGGACTGCCGATCCAAAGGACGGGAGATCCAATCTCGGTTGTGATAAGATTTTTTTTAAGTTAACGAAATCTGTATACTGAAATTTTTATCCCTAGTCACCCTTAAATCTGAAATGCCACATTACCTGCACCCTGTTCTCCATCCGCGCTCTCTCCGAACGGTGTTGATAAACCGTCGGTTCGATTTTAAACCAATTTCTTCCATAATAGTTAGTCCCCATCTCTTCTGCGAATTATCTTTAGCCCAAGTCGTCGCACACATGGCGCGATCCTGTATGTAACATAATATGATAAAGACTATACCACATTAAAGGGGCTAAGCCGACCATCTGACATCAATACGAATAGTGTTAAAGGACGATATTAATTAAAAATTGGAGTACAAATTCCAATTTTGCAAATTCTTATTCAGACAACTGAAATTAATTTCGTATTCTTTAATCTTTAGTGCTTTTTACCATGTAACAGACACTTGTATTTTTAACATTTCAGCTTTTACATTTTTTTTTCAGTTAGGCGTTGCAGTTGGTTTCGTAATACCGTCAATTTTGGTTAGCGATACTGACATTAATATCGAAGATGACCTACGCATACTAGCTTATGGTAGTGCAGTGTCTAGTAGCGTGATGTTGCTGCTGATATTTATTTGTAAGTACATGACACTATGTATCAGTCAAACCCCATACAATTCACATCAACCACACACAAGTTATTTGAATAAATCTTTCGAAATAGTTTCTTATCCCTTACACTTCATAACAGAAAAAGGGCTTTGAGGCATCTGTATGTTTAGTATAACAATTTAATTTGTAGTTTTTAAAGATGGACCTCCAACTCCAGCTTCCCCAGCAGAAATCCACAGAACCAAAGCACCATTTGTCGATTTTACTGGATCTATAAAGCAACTCGTTTTGAACTTATCATTTATGATCCTTCTGGTGGCATATGGAATAACCACAGGAATCTTTTATGCACTGTCTACGCTTCTAAGCCAGGTGGTTTTAAAATATTATAAGGTATTAATTTATTGTAATAGTAAATAATATAGTGTAGGATGTAGAACAGTTTAATCGTAACAAATATGAATACACGGTAACAAGTAACTCCCAGATAGTTCGTCGGACTACCCTCTGTCCGCCCCACCTTCTGCGTGGCAACAGCTATGACTACTACAGCTCGACCAACTTGATGATTCGGATGTGTCGGACGGGATTGGGTCGCTATCCGAGTCGATTTCGCAGTAGTAGAGACGCCAGTGTCGTCATCAGGAAATTAGCGACGAAGACGATCTTTCGATTGCGTCCCAACGTATTGCCTTTGGGTGCGCTGTGCTCCCGGGATAACTTCGATGATATATCTGTCGTGTTTGAAGACTTTCGAAACGGTATAGTGGCCGTAGAATTTCGGCGGAAGCTTCGTGCCGTGGCCAAGTTGAGGTGTCGCCTTCGCCATAACATAATCACCAACCACATACCGAATCAGCGGTCGGTGTTGGAGGTTATACCGTTTCTGGTTTCTTTCTTGGATAGTCACTTGTTGCTCTTCAGCAGCTCTTCGTATAAGACTTCGCGTTTTGCGACCAACCGGGTTCGCCGTCTTATTGCAAGCAAACGGATATCAGATCAGATCAGATTGTATATGAAGATCGTATCCAAGTACAATCCTCGAAGAGGTTGTACAAAGGCATCTTTGGATTGTAGTATTGAGAACTTTCCGAATGCACACTAATACTTGGGATCAGTTCCGTCCTGTTTCACCCACTTTCGCAACTAAATTAGTTATACGGATGGGGCCATAATTATATAAGACATCAATAAAATCCAATTAGGGTAGGCTGTGATATGTGATATATGTTTGTAAGCACTGAAGTGTATTATCAGTCTATGTCAAATTCGAGATTTGCAGGTTAAGTTTTATGTCAGTCTGTGTCAAACAACAAACAAAACCTAACCTACTAATCTCGAATTTGACATAGACTGGCAATACACTTCAGTACTGCCAAACGTATAACACACATCACAGCCTATCCTAATTGGTTATGTTATAACAGTAATGAGATAACATGCACAACAAAATAAAATGCTTGAGTAAGAAAGAGATGACCATACAAAAAATTAATTTTAGTAGGCATGTTTAGTTGCCATATGTCATAATTAAAATGAGCCTCAAGCCTCCTCGAATATTTGCTACTATGTTTATACAACAAACAAAACCTAACCTTTTAATCTCGAATTTGACATAAACTAACAATACACTTTAGTACTGCCAAACGTATAACACATATCAAGGCCTGCTCAGAATCTTTTTTTTTTTCTCATGGTATAATTGTGGCCCCATCGTTATAATTATGGCCTCTTCCGTATAATTGTGGCCCCATCGGTAGTTCTATTATACTGCTCACACTGCCGGTTCGCGCGCGGGGTGGCGGTAGCATGGTGCATATGGGCCACATTTAAATCTCTCATAAAATATGAGAAGTTCTCAGCTGTAGTCACGGTTACACGATCAGTAATAATTGTCTTAGGAGAACCGAAAACTGCGATCACTTCCTTAGACTTTGTCGTTTTCGTAGGTTTGAGAAACACGACTTTATTGTACGAGTCGATCACTATTAACACGTGGCGATGACCGGTTACCGACTTGTCTAAGGGACCAAAGTGGTCACAGTGTAGTGTTTGGAATGGGATATGACCTTTAGCGATACTGTAGAAATGACAACTTTTCCAAAAGTCGATTGAAGGTGAAGTATTTTAGACAATTTTAGATGTGATTTCGAACGTAACTTCTCATCTTAGAAAACCAATATGTTCTACGAATCACTTTTATCATTTTATCGATACCAATGTGAGCATTGTCGTCATGAACTGCTTGAACAACACCTCTATGGATGCTCCTTGGTACAACAAAGAGAGCGTTTTCGTTGGGTTGTTGGTAGCAAAGAATTAAATTTCTCATTTTGCAGTGTTCGTCTGGCGGTTGACCCCTGGATTCCTAAATTTTAATTACGGCTTTCACCTCGTCTTTCGCTAGTTAACTTTCACCAATCTGAAATCGTCGTCGAATGGGGTTACAACCAGGGCGTTTGTTCTGCTTAACGCATCTACATGTTGCATAGAACTGGAGGGACGGTGCTCTAGTCCATAATCGAATTCTTCAAACAGAATTGTGACGTTTCACCCTCTTACTAAGGGCGTCAAAAATTAAACCTGGGGTTAAGCTCAAATCGGAGCGATACGTTAACTCAAATATATATATTCGATTAGGAAAAACGTAATTACCAAAATAAAATATAATAATGTTGTTAGATAAGTAAAACAAGTAATCATTAATTCAGAATAAATCTGAATTGTACATTATTTAAAATTAACACATTCTTCCGGAACTATGTTTACCCTCTCGGAGCGGCGGGATTTGCGCTTAATAATTATGCGGTTGGAAAGGACTTTTAAGCGGTTAGTCGGGTGTGATACGGAAAGTTTCAACTTCTTGGGCTGACAGTTCAAACTGTCATCTCTCTTGAATCCTGGACTGGCAAGGGTTAGAGGCCTACTCCGTTAGACAGTTCGGCCTGTCAGAGCGGAAGACCCAGGTAGGAAAGAATGAGGACAGGATCAGGACTAGTGAACTCAAGGGGGGAGAATCTCAAGTTGGGATATTCTCAAGTGTGGTAAACTGGCAGTGTAATCTTCTTTTATAGTTTTTCTGCCACGTTATCGGGGTACTTGTCCTAGCTTCTACTGGAGAAGGAAACGACGCCGTCGTCCATACTTCGCGACCACGCCACAGCGAATAGGATTCCTTATCGCCAATTCGCGCGTAGAGTTGATGCAACGCTTGATTAGGCGATGTATCAAATTTAAATACATGGTATGTATAATACTATAACGCAGGAACTAGCGTTACAGAATGGACCAACGGAATATGCGTGCATTAGTATCTTTTTTGGGCAGTGCGAGCTTCAAAGCGTTGCTCGAAAATATTCTAAGCTATACACATAAATACGTTACCTGAAGAAGCTCAGCTAACTGCATTTGAAGTGCGGCATTGTAGGTGGTCGCCTCTCCCAAACAAACTGCCCAAAATGCCTGAAGAAAAGAACGACTGGAAGACCACAAAGTGTTGGCGGGATGCGGGAACAAAGCCTCGGTGATGCTGGCCTCAGCCGGGGTTGAGAAGACGATATCCCCAAAACGGGTGAAGACGTGCAAAACTTCCAATATAGGAACAACGGGATGAAACCCTCAACGTGCGAGATACGACCTGACGTCTTACTTAAGTTAGCGTTGGTATATTTGGGAGTCCGTTAAATAATCCGCAGTAGCGATAATTCAAGGGTCTCACAAACCTCAACGGTAATAGACTCCGATCACCCTAACTAGTTTACTTCACTTGCACCTCCCAACAGCTAATGCTCACAATACAACGAACACCAAGGGTTGGCCCAAAAACAACAGTTCTATTTCTTCAGAAGGCACTCCGGTAGTTCAACAGTTTCTTAGTAGGCACAAAAGAAAGCACACATGTTATACGGGAAACCGAAGCGGAAATGTAATTTCTTCAATAAGCTACCCCCGGAGCCGCATAAAGCGGGACCGCGGAAGGCGCGAGCACACATACGTGTTTTTCAGTTCAGAGACGGGCGGGAATTGAATTTAGAAGACGTGAGCAGCCCCAACCGCGGTTTCAGTGCCCAAGAATGCATATCTTTTCTACAATGACAGGCTACATCTTTTGTCACATAATTTCGAAGAATTGCACAACTAAACGTAATATTTGACCAAATATCTCGGGGAAGCACCAAGCCTTTCAATGCACCTACTTATCACCGCGAAAGCAATAAAGAAAGCGATATCGGGCTACGTCATTGCAACCGATGAAGAAAGCACAAAGCATATGGGAATATGTTACGTCACCCCAAACGCTCGGAAAAAATTCTAGAATGACCAAATGCTAATTAAGCGATTTGCAGGGAACTCGAGTGTGTCGCAACAAGAAATTCTAAGAACTAAATCAGAGGAACTGCAACGCCTCGCCTAAGATAACAAAGGGTTTTATAAATGAATTTCGGTGAATATAAATGAACTGCAGAGTGTTAATAAACGACCTACACGGAAATAAGGTTCTTGCGGAATCAAAGTTTGATAACATTGCCAAACTAAAGATTTGGCTTAAATTAATCGGAAAAGGGCTAAAAATTGCGAAAATCACTAAGTTGGGAAAATTATTCTAGCAATACTCTAGGTAGTTATGTATCGAATGAAGGTAACTGGACTATTAGCGAGTCTAAACAGCATAAAGCTATATTCATAGAGACCATTATAAGTGACGAACGCGGTGTACTTTTTTATGCTTAGGCAACGGGCACTTATAATAATTCATTTTTTGATCGAGCGTCGTAAAATAAAAGTGCGTTAAGCGCGTCTATTTAGTCATTAATAAGAGGCAACGCGTATCTATTCTCAAGCTTGATCTTATTGACCGCTCGATAATCGACGCATAGTCTATTTTTCCCGTTCTTTTTGTCAACAAGAACAACTGGGCCCGCGTAATTAGATCTACTTGATCTGATTATTCCCTTGGATAATAGTTCATTCATGGTAGTTTCAACCTATCCTTATTCGGGTCGCGACAGTTTAGCTGGGCGAAACATCACGCATTTGTTTGACGTACCTAAGTTTAATGTCCAGTTGCATTTTCTTTCAAGTGCCTCCTCAACTAGTTCATCGATTTGGCGGCGGTCGTTCTCACTCAAGTTAATTCGCAATTCTTGAGAAGAAATTGTGACCTGCCGTAACTTTTCACATTCAATCTGGATGTTTACGATGCTTCGCTCGATCCTAAGCACCACAGAAGGTTGATGCAGCAGGTATTTTTCCGAAAATAATAGAAACTGGCATGGCGTCGTTAGTTACTATATAAAATTTCGCAGTGAGCAATATTGATGTTGATAGTCACACGAATTTCCGCTACTACGATATTTTTACAAGTGGAGCCCTTTAATTCGGTCAAGTTCACGGGTTTAATTTCGATTTGGTCTGTCTTTAAATAAAGCACATTTCGTTTTTTTTGTCCTTTTGCTGCGTCATGATATTTAAAGAAGATCCAGTGTCTACGAGTGCTTTTTCATTTACGTTGTTAATTTTTAGTGAACTGTCATATCATCGCAAGACGTTTCGATAAGTAGCGCTCGCTTTGTCGTGTCCGTGTGCATCTTATCTTTTTTGCAATCTTGCGCTAGATGGCCTTTCAGGCGCGTATCCATTAGAGTCCCTGTATATAATAAGAAAGAGTCGAGTCATTGGTGCAACCCATTGTGATTGGTTGGATCCACAAACCATGGAGTACTTGAATTTTAAAAAATAATATAATAATCACATTATATTTGAATTTGACATAAGCTATTCAAATGCCCTATTTTAGGTTATTTTGACATGACTTTTGACGTCAGTTCAAAATCGTTCAAAGTATATTTGTATTATTAGTGACCAATAATTATTCCGAAGGCTCAGTTACATTACATGGGAGCAAGTAACTAATAGCCAGTACTAAAAGCGAGTGTTATAACAATGCGTTTTTTTAGTATTTTGCGTAAGTAGACAGTCCAGCTTAAGCTCCAAAATGAGTGTACTAAGAACACGCTCGTAAACGAATACTGAAAACTGATATAAAATGTATGTGCCAGGAATTGATAAAAATACTGGAAAGATGAATTACTTCCAAGAAAAAACGTGTGGATAAAGAAATGTCGTGCTAGAAGGAAGACATGTGGTGCTTCAAGCCTTCTCATGAAAGAACTTTCCCTGAAGTATATTGAAGAATATCGAAATTGCATTACCACGACTCCATCTTTTTATACTGACCTAATGAAAATTGGACTGGTTGGGTCTACACGGGTTTAGTGTGCACAGTGCGGCTGCTATATTTCGTGCAATTATAGTTCTCCTGCTTGCACTTGAATTTTTAGTTGTCAATTTTTAATTTATTGTTATATTCTTATTATTTATATTTTTTGTTATTTAAAAACTAAAAGTTTAGGTTCCTTTATTGAATAGAAATTGTTGAAAAAATGATTGTAAGTAAATACAGATTTAGACGGTTAAAATTCTTTGACAATAAAAACATTTATTTCATTGTAAAATGAGTTGTTGCTGCTACGGGCATTTCATAATATTGCAGTAAATATGAAAGAAGAGTTTAATGAAACTATCGGTGTTGAAGATGTAGCCAGTGATGATAATGATGATAGTACAGTAGTTGATGATGGTAAAGACTTCAGGAGGAGGGATCATTTATTTGTAAACATGTTTCCATAATAGTCTTGTAGAAAACGTAGGAGTAATAATGAAATGTTTATATGTACCTACATAAGTAATAAAATAATTAAATCTATTAGGAAATTTAATTTTCTTCTCGTTCTTTTAATTTGAAATATCTCTCAAGGAGTTCACATTTTCTTTTGTCAACTAAAATCGTTCATTCCAGCAATTTCATTTTGCTTTATGCCTATGCTCTCGTCGACGTTGTTAACTTTCTTCTCAAATAATCTTTTTTTTGTGTTCTCACTCCCACCACCTGCTGTTTTCTTTTATTTCTCGGAGTAAGTTCCGCAGATGCATTTGTGTATTCTGTAGAATGTGTGTTTTCTCGGGCAGGTAAACTTCCTTTAGAAGTGCCAGTAGAAGAATCTGCAGAAAGAACATTAAAAGAATGTAAGCTACAAGTTTAGTTTTTGTCCTACTAACTGGTCCATTCCTTGCAAAGATAAGAAACGGGTAGGCTTTCGTCCAGTCTTATTACTGTTAGTTTTAAAATCAGAATATGATCGCATCAAGTTTTTGTATTTTAATCTGCAGGTATCGGTGGTCTTCTAAAATGTTCTCCAACTCGCTGCTTATAGAACTCCAAGCATCTCCTTTATTTTTGGGGTTTGAATGATTGATTTCATTTAAATTGTTCTCCATTGTAGTTATAACCGCAAGAGTTTCGCTGTAAGTCCACTTTGAACTCTCAGTAGCAATGTGAGAATCTTGTTCCTCTACATTTTGCCTTCTTACGTTGCCGGATGTCATCAGAACAGCTTAGAGCTTGCCAGTCAGTTGAAACTAGAATACTACTAAAAACGTAAACTGACAATGCATTTTTTGCGTTTGACATATTGACATTTGTGTTTGAAATATTAGCCCACCATGTTACATATACATGTTTAATGTAAAATCAAGTGGTTTTGATTTGTGGATCCACATGTCTCAACTCTTTCTTATTATATACAGGGACTCTAGTATCCATTAGAGATCATGTATATAGTTTACTAAGAGTTGGGCCACAGAACATACCCAAAGGAAGAAGTGACATAAGGCAACTTTTGAAAGTTGTTGATAAAAGCGCCCTCTGATATTGGTGCGCTACACCAAGTGGTAGCGCGCGCTTTTTAAAATTATTCAAAATTTTATTTTGATGAAATTATTCCATCAATATTTAATTAAACTAATTTTATGTAAACTACCTCAGAAATATTAATAAAATATATACAATACAATAATTCGTATGGAGGTTTACTAAAAATTAGTTTAACATTGCTTCTTGGTGAACATTTATTACCCCGAAAAATGTTAAATTGCAAATAAGACAAGTGCATATATTTTAAATTATACCTATGTATTTTGTGTATTTGTTTTATGTTCGTGTTTTCTGTTGGACAGAGAAATAAAAATGGTGGCTTTTGATGGTCACTTTATTCTAATAACACAATGTTTTTTGTACAGCTTAACTAAACTTACGTACTATTCAGACTGAAACAGCCACTTGCAGAACTGGCAGGGTTCTTCACAATTTGTTTAGTTTATATACCTTAAATTTAGGCTAAAGAATGCATTACATAGTGCTTATTTTCATAATTTACTTCATACATAAATATAATTATAAAACATATGAGTCTTTGTATGAATATTTCTAATTACATTAATAATAAGATTTTTTAGTACACGTGATTGTACCCCCGTTCTAGCAAAATAGAAACATACTTGTTGTTTCCACTTTGCATTAATACCACGTATCATGAACACTAATGCATGATCAGCTATGTTTGGTGTTTTTGAATCATTACCAAAATCTTCTAAACCCTCAACAGATCTACTCTTGATACTCACGCTTATATTCGCCTGAAGAAAATTTTCATCAAATAAAAGTGTGCAGTATCTTTCCATTGGTTTCATCAATGCAGATACATGTGACAAATAAGAAAAACTGTATCAACAATACCAGCCGTCACCAAAATACCCCTTAAAGTCCTCTGCAAGGTTCTTGGAGACGGCAATTTGAATATTCTTTGCAATAATCGATAAAATTTTGGTGAAGACTTGTAGATAGCCAATGATAAAGCTTTTTCCTGTTTGTTCCATTTAATAGATTTTGAAGGACCACTATGCTTTAATTGAGCTTTTATAAAGATTTCGGCTGCTGGCGATAAATTGTTTAATATTTTTAAGTTTTCGTTTTCTAGTATCTTCTTGTTATCACCCTTCATAGGTTTCTTGTTAAACTGAAGAGGTCTTTTTTAGATTTTGATGCCCTCTTCAACCATCTCACAACCCGCTCACATTTAGTTAACTCTTGATAAACTGCTTTCTTTCTTGGGGACATGGCGCTTGCTTTAGGAATTCCTATTCGTCTTAAGATTGTAGAATGCTCTGAAAAACCAAATATTTATATCTATTATTTCGTTTATTTACATTGAGCTGTTCTTGTAGAGGGTTAGTAAAGGTTTTACTTCCATAGAAACTTAACTCAGTTGACCTATTCGTTAAATATAATACAGTAAAACCAGTGTAAATTAGTTGGTCAACTTGGAGACGTGATCAAGTTATAAAAATTGCATGTATCTATTATAATTTTACCTATTTCTCTAGATGGTTGTGACCCACTTGCCACAGCACTATCGTTACTCAGGCTCCTACGTTCTGGTGTTTGATACAGTTCCATTATTTGTTGATTTTCAGTTTCTGTGTAAAATAAAAAAATATTAAAACCCAAGATTTTCACTTGAATCACTTACCTAATACGTATTCTTTTCCTTATGCAGAACTATTTCTTTCGAACAGTGTTGGAACAGCTCCCCTATTTAATTTCTTATGATCTGGTGTTTAGTATTGTTCCATTTCAAAGTGTTTACCACAAACTTGATAAATATACCTTAACTTTTGGTAGGGTATATTCATTATGGTGGAATTGTTTGCATTTTTCAACCAGGCCTCTAACAGTTCTGGGTTTCGTGGAAATGTATGAAATATTTCGTTAGGATGTGATTCAGTACTTCTACAATTCTGAACGGCACAGCGTTTTTTGTGCCCCCGACCATTTTCTCTATAAACATAATTATTAATACTTAAAGATACAGACTAAAAATATATAAAATTATATATACATATATTAGGTTCTTACCTTTATTAAACAATTCACAAAATCCAATTACTAACACCTAAATCAACTTAAAATAAGAATGTGGCTGTTCCTCGTCACAAGGTAGTAGAAACGCACATTAAACTTTAGTTTCTGTATTCTAATGTGATACGAGGATGGGTTAAAGAGAAGAATAAATACAAATTCTGACAATTTACTGCAAAATTATGACAATTAATTGTACAAACTTGTCAATTCTGTACTTGTCAGTTCAAATTGAAATCATAGGCGGCAAGTAACAGCGCCTCTATCTTTGGTGCGCGGTACTACATCAAGGTTTAGATATTTGAACGTATAACTGACGAGGGCCTGAGTTGGGCAAACAGCCTGTTTGACATACATTTTTGATCCAAATTTGATATTTGACATATGTCAAACAAAAAGGTTATGGGAACCAACCTTGCTAACTTGCCTTTGATGGAAGAGCTTTCAGAGTATTGATCATTCTTAGTATCTCTAGAACTGACTATTAGGAATATACGGCCAATTTAGTTAAGATTTAGATTTGCATGTGTGAAACTATCAGTCGTAACCTGTTACAAAATATGAAAAACGGCACTTTTATCACACATGCCTTGCCAAAAGTGATCCAAACCAATTAAAATGTATTCCGTTGTTTGCCCAACTCTTAGTAACCTATATACAGGGACTCGAGTATCCATTTGTTGCGTATCCACGTAACGTATCACCGTCGCGTATCAAGATACGATACCTGCAACGTGCAACGTACTGAATTTTTTCTTTGTATCATCATTGCGTTTATGTTAAAAACGGAAGATACGGTATTACGATACAGAGTAGTAGTCAGTCAGTACTGTTCGTGCAGCGACCATATGACGTCTTTTCAAATAACAGCTGCCTTGTATATTTTTATTCATTCTATATAAAAAAAAAAAATAAACGAAAACCTCCGTGTTGGTGGATGTCAAAACTGTATACAAGCAGGGAAGTGTACAGTGGTTCAAGTTTATTGACCGACTTGAATTTTCAGGGTATAGCTGGATTGTACAAACATTTAGAAGAATGCACCCAAATCATTTTGAGTTTCTGTTATTTTTTCTCTTCTTAGGGCCGCCAGAAGATATTCCGTCTTCTTCTTGCATATGTTTACGGACTGTTCCATTTATTTTGAAATATCCGCCCACGCATCCTCCTTCCGTAATTTGTTATAATGATCTGGACTTTTCGGGTTCCAAATGAGGTCCTTTTTACGGTAAATTTCTATAAACCGTAAGGTTTCCTCTTTACTCCAGTTCATTTGTGCAAAAATGGCCGTAATAAACAAACAACTAGCTATCACTACAAATTTGATTACCAGCTTGGTGCAAGTCTGCGACAGAAATAAACATGCAACGCGATTATAACAACGTGCCGTCTATATAGTCCAGTCAAATTAGTCAAATTTACGGCAAACTTTCGGAATAATTCAAAGTGAGCTGAATTTTTGTGTACACCTTTATTTGGTGTTTTCAAACAACATCCGAAAAGTACCCTTGATTTGACCTTGAGCTTCGTGAGTTATAGGGTGCAGATGTGGGAAAAATGTGGTTTTTCGCTTATATCTTCTTTTCTATTGACTTTAGGTATATCACATTGTACAGATAAATTGAACTGCACAAAATTATGTACAGAAAAGTACTTGGTAGTTTTTTTGTAGGACCGACGGTTTCTTTGAAAACTCGCCATGAACGTTGATCTGAAGGATAACACTACAGAAATACCGAGTTCCACAACTAATTTGAGATCTGAAATGTAAAAATATACCATGAGCTGAATCGAAGGGTCTTTTTCGTACAATATTAAGACAACAATGTTCCCAAAATAAAATAATTCAAGGAAATCGCTTGGCAGGCAGCAGCTGCATTTCTAAATTGTCATCGGTGGAAATCTTGTTCGATGAAACAATGAACGCAATGGTAAGCCAAGATAAATTTCCTGCTAATAACAGCAACAAAACCAGATTGATTTCCATGTTGGCTAAACATTTTGAGGTTCATAATATCCGTGTCAAGCAATCTGAGAATGATGCCGATGTTTTAATCATTGAAACAGCACTTGAAGAATCGCGTCAAAATAAAACTATTGTTGTCGAGGTAAATGTAGATCTCTTGGTACTCCTGATAGCTCGTACGCCAGTTGATGGAGAAATTTATTTTATGAAGCCAGGCAGAGGCAAAGTTCCATAAAGAATTTACTCATTCCTAAGTTGTTTCCAATATGAATCCAGTAAACATCATCTTTTATTTTTACATGCTGTCTCCGGGTGTGACAGAACGTCAGCTCTTTTTAGTAAAGGTAAAACGTTAGCTTTGAAGCTGTTAGAAAACCGCCAAGATTTGCAGGCTCAAGTTTTCACGCAAATAGATTCCTCACACGAATTGATTTCTTCCAATGGGATTACATTTTTACTGGCATTATATGGTGCTCCAATTCAAGAAGCGTCTATTGATCAATATCGCTACATGTGTTTCACGAAATTAATACGTAAAAGTAAGCCGGTGAAATTGAATTTATTACCGCCAACAGATAGTGCAGCTAAAGAGCACCTTTACAGAGTTTATTTTCAAATACAAAAGTGGCTGGAGAATGAATTAAACCCTATTAAGTGGGAATGGACATTGAGAAACGTTGTATTGGAACCAAAGAAAACAATGCAAGCTCCCTCTCCGGATTTTCTTTTGATCCTGATCTTCTGTAATTGCACCAAAGGTTGTGGGCCATTGTGTGGATGTAGAAAGTTGGGGATTAATTGCTCGTCAATTTGTGGTCATTGCAACGGATACTCGTGTTTAAATGCCAATGCAATTGAAGACATCTTAGAAAATTGATGAAGGAGAGAATGAAAACCGATTAGAAACATTTTTTACGGATTATCTGGAACAACACGACATAGAAGGAGAGGAAGAAGAGGATGAATAAGATTAACATAACTCTATTTTGACTGTTTTAAGAATAGAGAGGATATTTTGACCGACTGATACCGTGGATTAGGCCTGAAAAGGGATACCACATATTAAAAAAAGTGCCTAGTATTCAACCTCAAAGGTGGTGTTGAATAAGGTACTTCGTATTGGACTCATAGTTTCAACGCTATACTACGCGAAAACGGTCGGTCCTACAAAAAAAACTACCCAGTACTTTTTTGTACAGAATTTTGTGCCCTTCAATTTCTCTCTAAAATGTCATATACCTAAAGTCAATAGAAAAAAAGATATAAGTGAAAATCCAAATTTTTACCACATCTGCACCATATAACTCGCGACGCTCAAGGTCAAATCAAGGGTACTTTTCGGAGGTTGTTTGTGAACATTAAATAAAGGTGTACACAAAAATTCAGCTCACTTTGAATTATTCCGATCAAGAATCCTTATTTGACTGGACTAATACTGATTTCACTCCGTGGCATTGCATTTCTTTGATGTCACGGCGGAAAACCGCCAAATGACCGATCGGGTCCGTTGCGTTTCTTTGTATCACATTTTGATACGCAACGGTGCAACGTTTTCCCGTCTCCACTGATACGCAACGATGATACGATACGTGGATACGCAACAAATGGAGACGCACCTGTTCGAATGGCATTTTACACATTCGACCTTTCATGCGACGCACCTCATCTGTGCAAAACGGGCAGATTGCTATATCGCGCGCTTTGAACGGAACATTTGCAGTTGTTTTATTTTTTGCAGCTTGACTAACGCCTACCTGCGATTCCGATTTTCCCTTATTAGCAACGAAGGGGTACTTCGAGATCTTTATTTTGGAGGCAAGTTTTTCCGAGATTTCTCAAAAGAATAATACGCGTCGGCTTTATGTAGAAATTCAGTTGTAGTAAGCAGTGGATAATACCATGAGTAGTCAAAGTTATGTAGACTATTTTTGCGGTGGGGTTACGAATGTCCATTGCGCTTTGGTACGATTAGGACGAGTGCGCTAGCACGAATCCTAATCCCACGCGCAATGGACATGAGTAGTGATACCACCGCAAAAATAATCTACTTAACTTTGACTAAGAATGGTATTCGAGGGACTATTTAATGAACCAAACTACTTTTTCAAATTAGTTTTCAGTAAATATAGCAACAAACTACGCAATTTCTATAGTAACAGAACACTAATATTGTTTGTTTGTTTGTTAACGGACAAGGTCTAGGCATGCAGAGTACCAGGTACAATTACTTACAATTTTGCCGAGACTAAGGAGTCCCTAGCAAGGGATCTTTTACATGCTACACATCGTAGTAACATGGGACCCACGGTTTTACATCACTTCCGAATGATGGCATTCTGTAGACGCTTTCATCTGCATTTTTTTAATTTTTGAAAACCTCACCGGGACCGGGAATCGAACTCGCGACCTGTTAAGACTCCCGATTCCCTTTAAAAATCTATGTACAATTCCGCATTCTTTTCCCGCGTATTGCAGCGTAATTTAAGCCATCGGGCATATTTCCCTAATTATCTAACTGTTTGACGCACTTGCAGGCCAAGCACCGACATCTGTCGCATAAAGTATCTTAAATAAGGCTTTTGCTTCAATATAGAGGCGAACGCTGTAACGCATGATCATAGCATACACCCCGCTAAGTGACTTAACAAATCGCTGGCAGATGGAGTTTGCGTTCAGTTTCAATCTAAAAGACGAAGCCGTGAATATCAGGTTTCGGCGACGGCCAGACGCGCGTAAGGCACGGGGGAAGCCCCGCGCTTTGTTGCACGTTACATTTTGGGCGATGCAATTCAGCACTTCGAACAATAGATTCTTTATGCACCTGAGTGAGATGCCCAACGATGGAAAGTTTTACGCATAACGCAATGATAAAAATTAACGCTGCGTCCAGCGCGTTCCCTCCCAGGAGAGTCCAAATTAAGCTTCGCTATCGCACGGATGTGCAAGTTAACTTAAGAACAAAGAACAACCGCTTTAGTTCTTAGGGACGTGTTGTACCCTCGGACTTGTGTGCAGTTACAAGTGCTTTTCGTTCCTTAAAGTTTCAAGTACCGGTGTGTACATTTCCTCGCTGATTATCAGCGGATCTGCGACAGGAACGAACACAAAGCATCAATATACAGGGTGAGCAGTTGTGAGTTATCGTTTGGCTCCACCCTGCTACTTCTCTGACGGATCTTACCGCCACAATTCCCCGAGTAAGCTGGTCAACCTTCCCTATCTGCCTATCAACCCCTGCCGCATCTAAGCTGTTATCGCAACCCTCTTCTGTACGAGAGCATCGTCAGAGCGTTGAATCTCCAGGTCGAGATCTCCCAGCATCAGCACTTCTACAACCCAGTTGCTTGGAGCCCTAGCGATGACGTAAGGTACTGTACTAGTATTAATAAACAGTGAATTGCGTATAATACAGTGGCGTGCGAAGCTCCGGAACTCTCCAGTTGTCGTATATGTTATTTGTGGGCCGTATGCTAACTGCCCGCCCGTTATTTACTGTCAGGCATTGCAAATATAAGCCTTCAGCATAAGTTTATGGGAGCCTGGCTCCGGGAATGGTAGTGAGCCATTTGGCAAATTAAATAAGCGTATTCCGGGACCTAGGTGACCATTATTTTTAGCGGATGTGCCGCTCCCTGGGCCTTCAGCCCTTATTGTGTTGTAATTGTTTACTAACCCCAATTTGTAGCATTTGCTACCTGAACACTTGCCTTCGGGCCTGTAACTAGTATGGTAATAGATTACCCATTTTTAATTTGCGTATTGCTTTTCATTTCAATTATTTGTGTATTATTGTGACTGACAAGAATTGAGTTTCTTGCGGCGTTGTGTATGTATTCCTTTGTACAGGGCCCAAGCAACTGGAGAAAGGACACCAAAAAGGTAGGTGTAAAAGCCAGTGCCGTGGGAACACCCCCTTGGAGTACGACGCAACGCTACTGCGATTGGTTTTCGACTTTTGACCGGTCGTCAGTTATCTATCAATTGTAATATCTTCCAAAGGTCGTGGCGCCCCTTAACTTTGTATTAATAACCCAATATCGACACCCCATCGTGGCATTCCGCCCCGAACCGCACCCTAAACCTGTGAACCCCCCTCGCGACTGAGTTCTGGCAGAAGCATTTGAGCCGTAGGGTACGCGCAGGGGCGAACACTGCTACGAGCATTCCATGGGGTCTTAATGAGCAATTTATCGTGTAACAGATCCTTAGATCAGTAGTCAGGATGATATAACTTTTGTAAGAAGACTAGTCAGAGGATTGATGTTCACATTCCTACCGTGTGGGCATAAGCTCAAAGGTCAACCTTTTTCATCGCTAACGGAGGTCTATCAGCTTCAGACATTCCCGGTCACTCACCGTGCACTGGGGTTTGACCTCCTTTGACTTGTGGAAAGAAGGCCCTACATGCCTAGAAACAGCCGCTGGTTCAATTCCAACGCTCGCTCTTACCTTCGGGTCTCCCTTTATTGCTTAGCCGAATTGATTGTAAACAAGATCGTTATCCACAAACACATACACATCAGTAGTCAGGATGCTTACCACTGAGCTACCGACCCAGGCTACACTAATAATGACTTTTTCTAATAAAAATCACATTTGTTTAAAATAGTCACTTGAATACCTTCTAGGAAGATATATCCACTGATATTTTTTTGATTGGTCAAGAAACGTCAAAATTCTGGATTTTCATTGGTCACTTTTTGATAGATGACAGGTGAATTGAATAGTCGTCTATATTTTTATCAGTTATAGTTTTCATCGTAAACACGTACGTTCGAAGGGATTCATCGAGATTTTGTTTGAGGTCTCGTAACCTGCGATGCACCTCTATAGAATGAACATGGGTCGCAGTTATCTAAAAATTGTTTTTTGAAGTACTGCTAGTCGTAGGTGTTTGGTTCCGATTCTTTCCACAGTTTTGCTGCGCCTTGTAGTTTTGGTTTCGCACAAATGATTAAACTGCGGTCATCTAAACCATAAAGCTATCTGACGTTTTCAACGGATTCTATAAACCGTTCAGAGGTAATATTGTAAGAATTGGAGTCGAACTCTAATATCTCATTTTGAATTTCGACACCAAACCTATGGTTTTGCGCATGCGTATTCGTTTGCGACGGATTCAATAATTGTAATTGTAACATGGCTACTTACTCTTGCGCTAGGCTTGCTAATAAGCAAGTCCTCGGTTCGAATCCCGTGGGGGCCGGTGAGACCATTCACAGTTGGGCACCAAATTAAGTGTGCCCTACTCAGAACCACGGACCTAAGAGATAGAGTGACAAAGTCAACACATAAACATGACACGCACTTTACACAATGGTTGCTGTGCAAGCACAAAAGGCGCTCTCCAACTTTGTGTCCCGACTCCTGTGCAAGTTAAGCATTGTACCGCCAGATACAATGCACAGAAAGCACCAGCCTCTACACCGCAAGGTAAAACGAGGTTAACGATAATACATACATACATACATACTTGCTCTTGCAACTGTAAAATCGTATCCGCGACAGATTGAGGTTGCGGTTGTTGACAATTAGCATGTAATTTGACATTTGCGGCAATGATTGTCACTGAGATGGATAGAATAACGATGAAGGCATCGATTGATAAACAGGCACGTTTGAATTAACCGCGCACGGTTGACCGAGTGGCGGGAAACGCGCTTGCATCGTCGACGTCATTTCTGCGACCGGACAATTCTGGGCCGAGCCAGTGTTAGCGATTGTAAGGCATATTGGGGAAACTTCACATAGGTATTACATTCGTTTCCTTGGGGCACGCGCCGATTTTGAAAAGCCGGCGGATTTAACGCAGGGGTTTGCAAATCGCTACCGGCAGCGCGAGACGTTCGCGTCTCTGGCAATACTTCCCTGGAGCGTTCACCGCAGCTGTCGTACAAACTTATGTTTTTTTAATCCTAATTAGAAAGAACTTACCAATGCAGCCTTCAATCGCACTTCTAACGCTGTAGGATGTAGAACGGTTTAATCGTAACAATATAAATACACCTTTCGCGTTGGGGCAGCTATGACTACTACAATAGTAACTAACGCCAAAATATTGCTTTAAAACAAAAGCGATCAGTCATTTTCGATGTGCTATAGTCAAGGGTAATACCACAAGCAGTGGATATATTTTTGACAAATATTTTGTCGTTTCCATGTAGCTTATTGTGTTTAAATTTCATGATAAATGTGATTTTGTTGAGTGAAATTTGCAATAATTTCTATGGAAATGGCAAAATATTTAAAAAAAATATATCCACTTCGAGTGGTATTGGGACGACTATTTAACAATATTAATACATAACGATTAACTTTATTGAAAAATAATCCAACAATTAATATAATTATTCATTCTCAATTAAATTCTGCGAAATACTTCCAAAACACAGCATTTTAAAATTGCCACACAGTTTGTTGGGGTTTAGTGTTACGTAACCTAGCGATATCACTAAGGACAGAACATCGTTGCTAAGCGATACTTCGCAACAAGGCTATTTATTTTTTGAGTACGTACATTGTTTTGTGAATATTTTGCATGGTGCCCAATATTCAGTGATATACTGCTGTTATTGGTTGAAAAAAGTGGACGTGACTACCTCCCTGGACTTTCCCATACTGGAAACTGTTCATATCGTCTTTATTCAACAGTCTTTACAACATATCAAAATTTCAACTCGATGACTCACGTCTTCACCGTGATAAGCGTTTACACTTTCACGTAAATTGCGGGTAAATATAAAAGAACTAGTGAGTCACCCGAACTACGTTTCGGTTCGCAAAATTAAGAGAGATTCATTAATATAAATTTAAAAAAAAGATGCATCGACGGGATCGAACCCGGGCTCCCGCGTGATAGGCCAGCACGCTTACCGCAGAACCACACTCTCCTGTTTGAATAATGCGAGCACCCGAGCTAATAGTAGACAGCGATAGGCGCTCCGCTCTGCTGCCTAGAGAAGTTAATTAAATTATACTGCTGCCTAGAGAAGTTAATTAAATAAGTCTGAAAATTAGCAAACTTTTAAGCCATCGTACAACTTAATCGGTCCAGTATCTTCGGAGGAGATAGCGAACAAACATAGTTACACGCAAACAAAGAGAGCTACGATTTTATGTTATAAGATGTGTAGTTCAAAACGTGACCACCGAGCTTCTGTAGATGGCGCCAAGTGGACAAGCCGCCACTGTGCTATTATGTATTATTTTCCTCAAAACGGCTGTAGCACCGAGGTGAAATTTTCTAAGTACCTGGAAATTATATTTTCTAGGGTATACAAAATCGATTTTTTTATTTCGCGGAAAAAGATTCTTTGACGCAAAAATATAACAACCGTTAGAATAAAAAAATTATTTTTCAGAAATGGAGGGGGGAGGGGGCCGGTGCGCTTACATATATCAACAAATGTAATATTTTTTTGCATATTCACATGCTCCATTATGCACTGAGCAATTCAGTGAAAACACCAGCTACCTATCTTGTTTTGTTTATTAATTAAAGGGGTTTAAATTTTCAAACTTCAAAGCTTCGTAGAGGGCGCCACAGATAATTCATGAGATTCTTTAAAAAACAGATTGATAGCCCTTTTCGGGGTCTATCAGTGTATGAAGTTTAAACAAATTCCTATGGGCAGTTTTTGAGAAATGATTTTTAGAAAATTTCCAAAATTTTGAAAATTTGTAATTTAGGCCCCTTAATATTTTTCAAAACACTTTTTATATCACCTCATGTTAGCCTTCATATACTATTCAGAAAACAAAAATGAATTGAATCGATTCATCCGTTTTTGAGTAATAGGGCGTTAAACTCAAAATTTTCAAAAAATCATAGCGCCCTTCATTTTAAACCTAGCGAGTTCGGAAAAAAACTAACAGATTTGTCTTATGACCCTCTATCGTTATCCGCGATAAAATTTTCAAAATTTTAATCACGAAAACAGTGATACCAAAAAAACATGCGTAACTTCCGCTTCCGGTTTCGGATTTTTTTTAAAAGCTTATTTTGTCGATGAATTTTCGATACACCCCCGCATTCCAAAGCGCATCAAAATCGGAGCAATACTTTCGGCTGTAGGAGCGTCACCCACCCACACACACACCCACACACACACCCACACACACACCCACACACAGACAGACATTTTTTAAAAACCACTTTTTTGGGTTCCTAGAGGCCCAAAACGGATATTTCTGTGAAAATCTCGATTTCCAAAATTTTCATGATTCCAAGACTTCCCTATACCTATGGGTATGGGAAAGTAAAAAGGAAATGTCTATAATGTGATCGGCTTATATGTTATAGTGTTGAATAGTCAAAATTATACCTATCCGGAGTCACGTGACTTTTGTCGGTCACTGTCCATCTTTAGTAAAATATATGAAATGGAAGAAATTCGAACAATTGGCATGTCGATTCATAAAATTAATTTTAAAATTTGACGTTTCTAATCTGCCAGATTATGTTTTTCGTGTAAGTTATTGCGATAAGAGTAATAAAACCTACAATTGTTGAGCCGAAAACTGGAAATTAAAAGAAACCAAAGAGTACAATATTAATAATAGTAAATCAACAGTTTCACCCTCCAACGCTGTTCGCCGTGCTTCTCTTAAATATCTCGGTGAGCACAATTTACCGAAAATATGAGCCAGAAAGTGAAGAATGCAAAAACGGAAGTCGACGAACCAGTCAAGAACTCCACCAGGAACACTATATATAAAATGTATGTAGCTAAAGAATTTGTAACCATAAAAAATCTAAAAAACGTTTGGTTGAAGAATCTGGAGGAGATTTTTCACATTCAGTTTCTTCCCTAAATAGATTGAGCAAGGAAATAGGCTTCAAATGGCAATGTTCTATAACAGAATATGCATGCACAGAAATTGACTTAAAATTTGCTATACCCAGTAGGTTTTTAATGTAGCACCTGACATATCTTTATTATATTTACATTTTACGACATGTTATGTTTTTTTAACCTGTAAAGTCAGTTTGATTTCATATAAGAGAATAAACCCGTAGCAACCTTGTTTTAGAAATTGGCAGATGTCGTGATAACCTACAAAACGGAATGTCATTTATTACCCTAAAATTGCATTTTTAAGAATCGACATACGTAAAGTCACTAGATTATCACGTGACTCCGAATGGGTATAAATTTGACTATATCATTTTGAAGCAGAAGGATTGCTGCGAATGAGATGTAAAGATATTTGAGTCAGCTATCCTACAACATTAAGTTTAAATAAATACCGTTTAAACTCGTTGATGCTTCGGAACAAGTCTCGGCTAAAATGTGGGTTCAAATTCCCGATTAAGCTAATCAAAATCGTAGATAATAAAATTGTACTTATATTGCATTCGCGATCTTTCTGGATGAGGGTTGGCCATGGAATTTATACAGTTTTGGCAGTGTGATTGGTGTTTAAGGAGTTGAATTGTGACTTTAATATTTGACGTTCGATAATCATAACTCTATAATAAAGCAGAACAATTCCCAAGGTCAAACATGTATGCGCGTGGTCTATGTGTAGTTACGATTTTGGGCGGAGTCTTGATATTAGCAGCGTTGCCAGACCTGGTACAATTCTACGAATCTGGTACATTCTGCAACCGTTTCTACAAAAGTACATTTTTAAAACGCGCATGCATTCAGTCTGGCAACCCTGCATATTCTGACCCGAGTGGTGCCGACCTGCCGATGCCAGCGGTGACGTAACCGATCTTTGCCGTTTATGTTTCGAAGTGTGGTTAAAGTTTCCAAATAATGAATTGGAGTGATTCTTCTTCAGGTACGTCATTAAAATCATTTGATATAATATAGTCATTCGTGATACATGCTTTCCAGCATTTCACCAGTGGAAAGACCAAACTGAAGGACGCACTTTGTCATCGTATGTACAGCTGCGGAAATATAAAGCGGGACACTAAAATTTGCCTAAGTTTATTGTCTGAATGAATTCATTGTTGGTGCTATCCCAAGTTGCTTATATTGCATCAACAAGTTCTTTTTGGTTCCTTGGTATGTGGTAGATAGGATTTCATGAACAATTAGGAAGGCAAAATTGCAATATTCGAATTGTGAAAAATTGGCTTACATGACTTGTACCGGTTTATGTTTCCGCG
Source organism: Agriotes lineatus (assembly GCA_940337035.1). Classification (NCBI taxonomy): domain Eukaryota; kingdom Metazoa; phylum Arthropoda; class Insecta; order Coleoptera; family Elateridae; genus Agriotes; species Agriotes lineatus. The sequence continues at coordinate 64,268 of CALNHX010006705.1, forward strand.
ACTGTACTTCACACTTCATCTAAATTGCTGGCGGATGGCAGTAAGAAACAATATTACAACTGTCATCGCTCTGTAAACTTTTTTTGTGTTCTAGGCAAATTAAAACAAGGTGTAACTTTTGAGCACATATTAAATGATATTCGTGATGCTGGCTTGACGAAAGAGGAATCACAACAAATTCTACCTTTATAGAAGAAAGACTTGCACAATAAAGTGCTCCGTTTTTCGTGTCGGTGAGTGTAGTACAAAACGCCACCTTGACGATGCAATAAGCGTAAAATTGTGGGTTGAAGATATGAAAAATCTAGGTGATGAGTATCCAGTATTGTTATATAAAGAACAAGGTGTTGAAAGTGATTTAGGGCTTCTTGATATCAACGATTCTACTGCAATGATATCAATATGCAAGTGGATATGTTAAATGAATACATTACTGCACTACTTATTCGATAAACATGCCCCCATTTGCTTAATCGAAACGACCTAAGCCTTATATAACTTATAACATTAAACAGATGATTAGAATAGAAAATTAAGCTCGCAATAAATACCTCAAAACCAAAAAAGATTGCCACAGAAATTTTTACATAGATATGCGCAATATTGTAAGCTCAGCAATTCGTAATGAGAAAAAGGCATACATGAGTTATGAGTTAAGAAAATGTAATAATAATCAGTCCTCCGTTTGGAAAAAATTAACATGTTGGGGTGTTTGTAATAAATCCCACAAGTGTAACGAATTACCTGCAAAACTATTTAACGCAGATAATTTAAACACATTTTTTGTAAGTGCTGTGGGTGATTCTGGCACCAGTAAAAATGTGCTAAATTTCTTTAATAGTAATAAGCTGCACGAAGCGTCTTTTAGTTTTAAAGTTGTCAGTAATGATGATATATATAAGCAACTAAAAGCGATGAAGTCCGAAGCTTTCGGAATTGTTAATATAAATTTGAAAATGTTGAACATTGTTATGCCTTATTGTATAGATGCTGTAAGAGAAGTATTTAATAGTTCTTTAGCAACAGGCCTGCTTCCTCTAATTCGGAAAACAGCCATTATAGTACCAGTACCGAAATTTTCGAACCCTAAGGACAATACAGACCTTCGACCCATAAGTATCGAAATTACTCGAAAAGATTGTATTTCTTCAATTACGGGAATATTTGGATACTTACGCAATATTGCATTTATGTCAATCAGGGTTTAGAGAAAGACACAGTACTAACACTGCGCTACTTAAAATAGTAAACGATGCATATGCCACTATGGACAGTGCAATGGTTACATTTTTGGTTCTGTTAGACCAAAGCAAGGCCTTGACGTGGTTAACACCGAGCTGTTATTGGCTAAACTGAATTATAATGGAATAGACGCTAATGCGTTGCTTTGGTTTCGTAATTACTTATCTCATCGGCTACAAACTGTTAGAATAAATAAAACATATTCAGAATACTAGGCCCAACTCTGTTCTCAATATATACCCAGGACTTGTCTGAAGTCATCAAACACTGCCGGATACATATGTACGCTGATGATCTTCAGATATACCGTCTGTTCTATAAAAAAGGCCCCGCCTTCTAGCTACTTGATTATTTATTTTAGACCCAATCAAATCAAATGGCACATAAAAACCTACATTTTAACACTATCAAAAAAATTTTATCTTCAATTGTTTCAGAGTGGTGACGTCACGTGCAATTTTTTTAAATGACACTGTATATATTTTTTTACATTTTCTGGTAGAGGTTTTTTTTCTCTTTTCAACAATATAAATATTTTATGCCCTTACATAAGAAAATTTTCGAGAAAAATTAAAAAACTTTTTTATTAGTGGGAGGCCACCATACAAAACTATAAACAAAAGTGTAACTCAGAAAAACAAAACAATAAACACTTTAGATTATTCTGAAATCTGACAGTTAAAGCGTTTGGCTACTATTTGTTTTGTTTTTCTGAGTTACACTTTTGTTTACAGTTTTGTATCATGGCCTCCCACTGTGAAAAAGCTTTTGTAATTTTTCACGAAAATTTTTTTATGCGAGTGCATGAAATATTTATATTGTTGAAAAGAGAAAAAAAACCTCTACCAGAAAATGTCAAAAAATATATACAGTGTCATTTAAAAAAATTGCACGTGACGTCACCACTCTGAAACAATTGAAGATAAAAATTTGTTGATTATGTTAAAATGTAGGTTTTTATGTGTCATTTGATTTGATATAAGGTTTATTGGGTCTAAAATAAATAATAAAGTAGCTAGCAGGCGGGGCCTTTTTTATAGAACAGACTGTATATAACAACGGAAGTATCAAATTTAAACATGGCTATTCGTAAGATAAACGAGGATTTACATAATCTTACTGTCTGGTTTAGCAATAATGGTCTTAGATTAAACGCCAAGAAGTCGCAGGCAAATTGCATAACCTCCGATAAAAGAACTGGTGATTATATAACTAAAAATCATAACATTGTAGTAAATAGTGAAGTAGTACAGTGGAGTAGTCATGCAAAAAACCTAGGTATTATAATAGACGATAAATTATCATTCGAATTGCATGTGAGACATATTTACCAAATGTCATTTATGAAATTACGTACTTTGTATAGTTTAAAATATTTATTAGACGAAAACACCAAACTCATGTTAGTTAAGGCGCTTATTTATCCGCATTTATACTATTGCACTATGGTATTTTTTCCAAATCTCACAGAATACAACAAAACTAAACTACAGCGAATACAAAACGCTTGCGTAAGATTGGTCTGTAACGTTAAATACCAAGAGCTCAATGTAAAACAACGTAGTATGCATAGGCGTAATTTGGGAGGGGCAAGGGGGGGCGGTGGCCTCCCCAAAATTTTGATTCTAAAGTGCAAGTGCATCATTTTTTTGCAATTTAGGTTTAAAAATGTTGTGAAGTCTTGATTTTGCCCCCCCAAAGTGATGCCCCAAGTTACGCCCATGGTAGTATGTATCTGTATTGTATGTTTTTGTATACTCTGATCTGTACTAAAACGCCAAGATATTTGTACGACTTGTTGAGCAAAAGATCAGAAGTTCACAATGTAAATATCAGGTACAATAGTTATAAGCCGTTCACGACCTTTTTGGGACAGAGTTGGCTATGATTTTTTCTTTTCATGTTGTACTAACTGATTCGATGATGTAGCGGATGCAACTTTTTTTTCTGTCAGTGTCTGTTCGACATTTTCTTGCCACCACATTGCTAGATTTAATATTTTAATATTCGTAAGAAAATAAATGATTTATCAAATGTGTAAAAATAATTTTAATTTCCGTCAAAGGAAAAGTCAAAATGCCCAAAACAATTTTGTTGCAACAAAAAATTTCCACTAAACGATGCTACTTCCAATTTAAGAAGGAAAGACCAAATTTAAAAGAAAGCGAGTAGATGTGGAGACTAGAGAATATCCGGCAACAATGTACCTATTCAGAAAATATAACCTTAAACTGAAAACAACCTAACCTAACACAAAAATTGTCAATTTCTATGAGGGAGTTTAGTTGCAACAGAGGTACTGCCAACAAAATTACTAGATGGTCATAGCCTCACCTGACCCAAAAAGATCGTGAACGGCTTATATACAATACCACAACATCGAACAGCTAAATTTGAGGGCTGTTTTCTATATATAGCTCCCACATTGTTAAATAAATTCTTTGATACGTTTCCAGAGCAGCCACTTTCTATTAAGAGTGCCTTGTTAGAATTAGTTAGTAACACGATTTAAGATAGTCTTGTTATGTTGCTAGCATGTACTGTATTGTATTATATTAAGTTTGTGTGCGTACAGCATTTGCTTATATTTGTGTGATGCCCTGGGAGGGTGGAAGACTAGCTTTGTATACCTCTTTGGTATTCAATAAATAGATTTATTATTATTATTATTATATAAAACAAATTACAAATTATCACAAATTTTAATAAAAACGAATTACGAAGTGTATGTGTGGTCAAACCTCGTGCTAATGTTTTCAGTAGCATCGGTTTTATTCAAAACGCCATCCATTATATTTTTTTCTTCAGCAATTGTTGGTTTATTAAATTTTGATACGTCTTTAATTTGCTTCTATTTTGTTGTAACCAAATTGTAGCAACTGTTGAATTTGAAAAGACGTCATTATTATCAAAGCAAAATCGTTGATATCAAGAAGCCCTAAATCACTTTCAACACCTTGTTCTTTATACCGGGTGGCCATAAATATCTGATATCACATTACCTTTGGAATCAACACCGCTTTATTAAAGCGATGAATACAACTAAACTAAATGTGATTAATGTCATGACAACTAAAATTCCTATCTGTCAAAAATTATTACAGATTGCAATAAGTAATGGAGTTAGAACAAACAGGAGATTTTTATAATCGAGTCGTAGGCTAAACTGCAGAATCCAGGGCACATTCTCCTCCTTTTGCATTTTATTACATTACATAGGTACCAATACTTTTTGTAATTGAAATATAGTACTAACCCAACATTTATAAGGCTAATTCCATGGCTACCGAGATCTCAGATATTTATGGCCACCCGGTATAACAATACTGGACACTCGTCACAGACTTTTCGTATCTTCAACCCACAATTTTACGCTTATTGCATCGTTATGGTGGCGTTTTGTACTATAATCTATAGCTACAAAAATCTCTTAGCCCAGCTACAGTAGGATCGGCCTGCCGAAAAAATCCAACTGAGCTGAGATTTTGCATACACCTTTGACATTACAAATAATGTCTCAAAAGTCCCCATCGATATGGCGCTTGCGATTTGAGTTATTCAACGTCAAAGGTCACAGAAATAAGTTTTTCGCAAATATCTCGCTTTCTATGGGTCGTATGACTTTTTTAGTTATTACAAAAAATGAAGGCTAGGAAATTCTCTACAAAAAAGATTATACAGGTGCTTTACGTACAACTAACCATTCAGTAAATAACACACTGTTAAGTTGCAGACGGGTTTTACTTCCTTTTACGATAACGGAAGTATTGCATTCACCCCAAAAATTCTAAATTGAATTTTCAACAGATCTTCACGTTTTAGAGTCCCCTCAACCCAAAAAAACGTGTTTTTGTTCATTGGTCTGTCTGTCTGTCTGCGAACAGAATATCTCAAAAATGAAAAAAAGTATGGTGATGAAACTTTATATATAAGTTTTGTGTACTATCTAAATGCGACAGCTATCTTTTGAAGAAAATCGCATAACCGGAAGTTTGATGTTTACTCTTGTGTTTCAAAAAAGGCTCCAACGATTTTTTTGAAAGTTTACATTTTTATTACATTTTTAATGTGGATTGATTGAGATGAGTGATTTTCAAGTTGAATTTTAGAGGTATTCAACTGAAAAATCACTTATCTCACATCAATACACACCGGTTATGCGATTTTCTTCAGAAGCTTGCTGTCGCATTTAGATAGTACAAAAAACTTATATATGAAGTTTCAACGCCATACCTCTTTTCATTTATGAGTTATTCTGTTCACAGACAGACTGACGGACGGACACACAGACCAATGAGCAAAAACATGTTTTTTGAGTTCAGGGGACTCTAAAACGTGAAGATCTGTTGAAAACCCAATTTCCGAATTTTTGGGGTGAATCCAATACTTTCTTTATCGTAAAAAGAAGTAAAACCCGTCTGCAAAACTTAATAGTGTGTTATTTACTGAACGGTTAGTTGTATGTAAAAAAGCTTTATATTCTTTTTTGTAGAGAATTTCCTAGCTTTCATTTTTTGTAATAACTAAAAAAGTCATACGACCCATAGAAAGCGAGATATTTGCGAAAAACTTATTTCTGTGACATTTGACCTTGAATAACTCAAAACGACGCAAGCGCCATATCGATGGGGACTTTTGAGACATTATCTGTAATGTCAAAATAAAGGTGTATGCAAAATTTCAGCTCACTTGGATTTTTTCGGCAGATGCTGCGGTTGTCCATCTAATGTAACTGGACTATCTTGCGATATTGTGCATGTCAAAGTGTGAAAATTGCTGCTGATTTTGTTAATTCTGTTATTTTGTTATTGCTATTGTCGCTATTTTTGTGTGTGTTAATTCTGTTTTGAAATGCGCCATACCACAATGTTGAGTACGCCTCCGATTTATTGTGTCGTTTAGCTTAAATAAGGTTAACAATTTACTGTCAATATGATAGATGTCAAAAGTGTTACCAATACAAAACTTGGAAATTACTAGATTCTAACATTAGTTCTGCCATCTATGACCACTGGTTTGGATTCAAGTTGTAGTGACATCTAGAGTCCCTGTATATGAAAGAGTTGGGACATGTAGGGTGTCTTGTTTTGGATCCACAAACTATGGAGTACCTGATTTTTGCCAATTTTAAACTTTATGCATACTTCTTTCAAACGAAACAACTGAAATATATCTTTGCTGTATCACATGGTCCTTGATTTGTGGATCCAATGGCTCAACTCTTAGTACATATAGGAACTCTAGTGACATCGCCATGGATATGCCATCTACGAGTGCTGGTCCAAGTTCAGACGACATCCCCATGGACATTCGAGCTATAGGTGTTGGTTCAATTTCCAGTGACATCGTAATAGGCACTGATGATGAAGAGGTTTGTATTTTTGTGAATTATATGTTACAATGTTATGTACCTATTTTAATTATGGATTGCAGCTATGGTGTCACTGTAGGAAACCAGACGACGGCGAACAAATGGTAAAATGTTATGACAGAAAATATTAGGGATGTCGTACCCGGTCTGAAATCAAACCCGGGTGCCCGAAATCAGTACCCGGGTACCCCCGGGTACCCGAAATATATAACAAAAATGTTAGTGTACATCTGAACATCTGAAGTAACTACAAATTGCTTTCTTTTACGCCGAGAGTTTTAAATTGAACTAAATTGAAATAGTACCTACTCGCCAATTCAAACTGCAAGTCGTCTGTTATTCCTAAGTATTTTCACACTTCCAAGTGTTATCAAATTCAAGTACGTGACTTTTTGTCCGAAATTGGTAGCAGCATCAATCAACATCACACACATGATGTTTATGTTACTTCATCCCATACTGACGCAATTTAATGGTACTATTGACGGGTTGAATATTTCCGTGAAGCGGATTTATTGCCTTCCTTATATGAAACAAGAAACATGTGGTATGGGATCACCCTATCCCATTCTTATTATTACTGCATTGTTATGTTTTTCTAGCGCTTATTGCTATTATTTTTATCATCTTCTCCGAAAAAGGCTGACTTCTTGGAAATTACATAATTTACTAGTCGGGTACCCGGGTCCTGAAACTACACCCGGGTCGACTATTACCCGGGTCGACCCGGGTACCCGGGTACCCGCCGACATCCCTAGTAAATATACTGCTCCACAAATGAACTGGACCATTTGCATATATTGGTGCAATTTTTAAAAATATTTTCCAAAAGGGCAGTCATGAAATTTTTGGTAACCTTTTATGATTGTGTCACTATAAAAAGCATTTCTTTTTATAATTCTGTTTAAAGAAAACTAAGTCCATTAATAAAATATTATCATTTTAAAATTTTGAATTTTGCCCAAATATTGATAGCGCATTGCATACAAAGTATGCCGAATTGTTGCCAAAGATTTTTAAACGTTCTGGAGAGACTCAAAGAACTATTAATTAACCTTTTTTTGTGATTCCTCTTATTTTTGTGAAATATAGTTTTTTTATAGTTTCATAATTTTTTAATTTTATTAATATGATTTTGTTAATTCTTCAGTTGATATTTGAGAATAGTGAAATTAAATATGCTTAATATGAGTATACTATAAAACAAAAGCTTTTATATATATATATATTGTGACGTAATGTAATAAATACATTTTTTATGGGTGGTCCAGTACATTTGTGGAGCAGTATATAAATAGAATTATTTTGTTATTCTGTGTTGATAGAATTTGCATATATGTTGATTGTTTATTTAGCATAAATGGCTTCGAAATATTCTTTATACTTGATCCATTGCAATTCTTTTTCATACTTAATTTAGACATTAGTTATTCTGTTATTTTGTACTGTTATGTAAATATTTTGATTGTTTATGTACCTCAAATTCATTAAAATTTTGTTATAAATTATGGAATAATAAGATTAACGATAGCAAGCTGCTTCTGCTATTAACTTTAAGAGTACTCGCTAGGCCTGTTCGTTTCTCACCGTTATTCTTTGTACCTTCTTTTTATACCAGAATTCCGATTACTGATATATTAAAGCTTGTGAATCAAATTTATATACTGCTCAACATTGATTTGTCAGCTCCATACAGTATGTTTGCATCTGTTGTAAAAAAGTATTATTATAACTAAAATGAAACAAAACGAACTATTGATGTAACAAATTTTTAAGACTTAAATTTACCAATCAATACGGGAAGTCATAGTAGCAAGTTACGGCGTCGACCAATCTCCTGCAACCATGATTAAAGTTTATTTTAGTTAGGATGATTATTTTAATTTACATGCTATAACGCTATTACCTGCATATAGCAGAATATATCTACACTGCATATCTTGTAATAAGGGTAACACCTGTTAGAGATGTCACAATAAATAAATATTAAATAGCTTCAAAATATCCGTTATGCTTTATGCATTAATAGTTATTTAACCAACAAGTGTGTTAATGAAGGCGATTAATAATCGAAACTGTTTAAAGCACGAACAAGCGATAGCGAGTGAGTGCCTTTAATAGTTGAGATTATTAATCGCCCATTAACAAACGAGTTGATTACAAAATTTTTTTGTTGACCGCAAAATCTTTTTTTGTGGTGAAAAATTTGATTAATACAACTAACCTCCATGCAAAATATCAAAACCTCAAAATCATAAAAACAGTTAATTAATGAAAAAGAGTGTATTAATCAAAAACAGTGTATTAATGACTTCTATTAATCCATCCTTTTTTAGGAAAAATAATTCATTAATATTGAAATTAAGAAGCGGTCAACGGAAAAATTATTTTTCATACTTAATTTAGACATTAATTATTCTTTTATGTTGTGTAGACAGCATGTGTAATTTTATTGATTGTTAATGTAGCTTACATAGTTTCGAAATATCCTTGTTTCTTATCATATAGGTACTATTTAATAATTTTTGCTATGTGATATTGTAATTTTGCTTTTTATTAATTGGCCACATGCAGAAAAAGATAATCAAATAATTTTACATTATATAATAAATGGTGGTGGATAGTATTAACGTTAGATCCTTAATTAACTAATTTTAATAATTTTGTATATTATTATTATTAAAGCAAAAATAATTAGATTAACTTTGTTAATACAATTTATTTCATAATTATACAATTATAGGAGGGCATACATTTACGAGTGCACAAGAAACTGTTAATATCTGATCTACCACGGCAACATCGTCAGTTTTCTTTTTTGCCAGGAACATAGGCATCGTTTCGTGAAGAACTGTATTTTTTTGACAAAGGACTCCAATAACGCGTTTGACGTGTATTCTGAAAAAAAGATATAATTAAGATAATTATTGTAACAATATACTTGCACTACCTCACGCTTGCTATATTCCTGGTTGATTCTATATCCCTTGGATCGAGCTGCCGTTTCCCTTTTAGAAAAGCAGGCAAAATCACTGTGGCCATAGATCTGCCAATACAAAATCTTCTGGCAAGAGATTGTTTAAAATCCCACAATCCTTTGTTAGACCTTTATCGCTTATTCTGCCACCATATCCTTGTGATACAAATTATATTGATCCAGGAGGAGTGATACCTATTAGTACCTTTACCGTATTATGTTGTTTGTACGTAGACCATGTAGTACATTGTACTTCAAGGCTACTTGATTTTTCCACTCTCATCTCAAAACAATCGATTATTACTGCAATCTTGTTGCCAAATGCTACCTTGAAGCATTCTGGCATTGATTTAATCAGTTGATCTCGTTCAGGCCAAATAATAAAATTTTTCATCCGATGATACATAATATTCAATGTGGTATAAAATATTCTGGAAATTGTTTGTACGCTGACGTTAAACATGTATGCCAATAAACTAAAATCTAAATGTAATCTAAGTTTTATCACCGTTATCAAAAACATGACTGTACGCATGTTTTACGTACTGAATTAGGAATAAATATATATAATTAAATGTGAACTGTATATATGGTATGTATTTGGTGTAGCATTTGCCATAGTAGGCGTGTGTAAAAGAATTTTTTTTTGTAATGTCACAAACAAAGTATATCTATCTAACGCGCAAAACTTTAAATGCGGCATGTGCCGTGGGCTATAACGTCATTCTTTCATGCTCACGTAAAACTTTTACATTCACTGGAAAACTCTCACTTTTCTTAACTTGTAGAACAATTCTTTCAGCATTTTTTTTTACTGCGTTCCAACAACGTCGTATTAATTAGGACGCCTTCCAGAGGCGAGCGTTTCCTTTCCAGAGACTTTCCATTTAAAAAAATATTTTTTGGAACTTTTCCTTAGCGTGCTTTTAAAACTTTCTTTAGTGCAACAAAAGTAATAAAATTCGTCGTACATTTTAAATGCGGCATATGCCGCGGGTTTCAGCTAGTTTTATCTTATGTTTTCTATCATTTATCGTTTGCGCTGTTGCAAGCGCTTCCTCTGTATCTTAACGCAAAAGATTTTATAAATCTAAATTTTTATTAAACTAATCACAACAGGTTTTTTTACAAGTAGCAGAAAATTGTTAGAATTTTAATTGTCTTCCTCTGTGTTTTAGCGTATTTTTCGACGATATTGGCAACACGTCTGTTATTTTCATGTTATAGTAGGTACCTTGGTTAATCCCTTCTTTACAATAAGCACCTAAACGAGCTGAAGGAGAAACATGAAGTTAAGCTAGTGTTCCGTAGAATACCTGAAAAATGCTATAATTTCAACCATGCACAGAGAATAAAATATGAACTACCACACTATGCTGTGCTTTGTTTCGACTGCACTTTCGCTGCATCCACTCAGGGAGTTTAATCTTCTTCAATTTTCTTGTTCACTGGACATTGCTATATGATTGCTGCTACGTTCCCGTGGTAGTGTACAGGTATAATAGACGCCTCTGTTGCTTAAATAACTCTTTCTGTCTACTTACGTCTAAATTACTGATGACTGCCTTTTTGGCTTGTTTGGCAGCCTTTTTTGTTTGCCACGTTTGCAATAACTGCGTTTTTGCTCTTGAATATTTACTGAAATTTTGAACCGAAATGATAGAATGTTTTATTCCACTTCCTTTACTTCACTAAGAGATTCTGACTCCGATTCTGACTGTGATTCAGAATCAGATTCTGCTAGTCAAATAATGATGGGAGGAATATTTTCAAACGAAGGGTTACAAATATGTTTTGTCCAGTCTGCCGAAATAAGGTCCTCACAAAGCTTACAATAATTTTGCCACATGTCTGGTGAACATTTTAAAAGAGCTTCAGACCATAAATTTGTAACCCTATCCTGGATGGTGGCCGCGAATTTATATGTTTGTTATAATAGGTCTTACAAAACCCCCATTCCATTTCGATGGGGTTGTATTGACAATAGTATGGGGGTAATCTAAGAACTTCATTGCCTTTCTCTTTTAAAAGTTCGTCGACTGCATAGCGCTTGCTATGATTTTCTCTAAAAGGTTTCATTAACTCCCAAAGCTGTTTTTTTTGGATAGTTATGAAAAAACTTTACACTGTGTTTAACCAGCCATTCCTGCATTTCGCTTTTTTTTGTGGAAAATGTGGGCGTTTTGTCCAACTGCACAGAATGATAAGGAGCGTTGTCCATCACTACCACACATTTACCATTAATCTTAGCTAAAGCGGGAATAAGCTGATTAATTACCCAATTTTGAAATACAGTTGTGGTCATGGTCTTGTGGTAATCTCTGTCGTTGTTTTTTGAATAAAAAAAAATCGCATTCTTCCAAAAACCCAAATTTAGTTCCAGCATGCAAAATTGTGAAACGTTTTCCCTCCCCTCTGAATTTAGATGGATTACTTGTACTATCATCTTCGTGAACCCAACGACGAATCGTGGATCCATTTTGGTAGATCCACGTTTCATCAAGGTACACGAAGATGATATTTTCAAGGGTAATACCACAAAAGGTGAACATTTTTTGAGAATTTTTTTCGTTCACATGCAAATTATTGCGTTTAAATTTCTCGAAACCAAAACTGCGTTAAAAATTCCGCGAGACCGCAGGTCGAGTGGAATTTGAGCAGTTTTCCCTTGAGTGGTATTTGGAAAGATTATTCAACAATATGGGTAGATGACTTTTACCGTGTTCGACAGCACACATTTTTAACATTTGGCACTATTAATTCAATACTGGGGCTTCCAACACGATTATTACGAGTTTTTGAATGAAGCTGATTTGCAAACATTGACTTTGACGTTTTGGTGAAATGTCATTCAAAGGCTACTCACTAAATTTAAATCATTGAAACCAATTGGGCTCGCGTGAAAACACTGTGACATTAGGAGTTTTCAATGAGAGTCAATTTTGATTGGCCGCTTCTGACAAATTGAACAATTTTCATTGGTTCGTTCATTATAGTGTTGAATAATCACTTATAATACCATGAGTAGTCAAAGTTATGTCGAATATTTTTGCTGTGGTATCACGAATGTCCATTGCGCTTAGGTTCGATTAGGACGAGTGCGCTAGCACGAGTCCTAATTCCAAGCGCAATGGATAACCCTATAGATATAAATGTATGGAGTATTTTCAGTGCCACATATTATTTTCTTCTATTAAGATCCTACTGCTTAAGACAAATGTACATTAAGAAATAATAACAAAAAATATTGCCAGCAGTCAATTATCGATTTAAAATTTTAGAAATGTGGAAGAGATGCCGGAGGGATTGGACTAACTATGTATTTGGTTGGTATTGCTGGTTCAGCGCTATGCGGAGCTTTACTTGATAAGTATCATCATTATAAGTAATTCCTAAATACTTACTATGAATCCAATTCTATATTTCTACCATTCCAGGAAAATGGCCATAACTGTACATGCATTGATTGTATTAACAATGTTGATATTCACGTTTACGCTTGGTGGGGGAATCAAAATAGTTTATTTGACTACAGCTGCTCTAGGGTGAGTATTAAGCACTTCTACTCGTAGAGTGAGAATTGTAGCACCATTGCTTTATAAAAATTCAAATACATACCTTCACTTAGATAATCAAGAACAGATACAAAGTCAGTAGATAATAACAGTCGGTAAACAAATTTCCGGAACATCAAATAACCGTCAAAACCGATAAAACACAAAATTCTTCTCAAAAACAAAAAAACAACGAAAGTCGGGAAAACGTTCAAGGTTTGTTTTGGAGTGCACAGCGTGTTATCATGTTAATGTGATATCTTCGACAAACAAAGGTTTTAGCGCACGTAACCTATATTGGACTCGGCTGTAATTAACGGTGTGCGTAAGTAGTTATCGCGAATCCTTCACACTTCTTCCTTATCCTAACCTGCAATTGTGTTTTTGCGCAGGGGCGCATCCAAAGCTAGACGCGGCCATGCCGATAATATGTTAGCTTTGAAGCAGAGCTAATTACTTCCTAATTACCAACTACCGCCAATGAATTTATTGTATTACCTACCAGCTATTTCCATTTAGGGTTGCCAACACTGTCACTTTGACCGGAGGACTTCGAGTTTGTCAATCATCCTTCGGGCTTCCGGTTTTCAATAAAATTCTTCGGGTTAACTAAAGGTTTATACATACATGGATTGCGAAAAATTTACTCCTTTTAAAAACTCCAGAGCAGAACAACGGTAAACGAAATATAATTTTAGAAAATATCTTAAAATTTTTTCAGAAAAATGTAGCTTCATAATAGTTTACTTAACTTCTAAGATGGATTTTGAAAATTTTTATGGAATGTAAAATTAGTTTTGTCTCTTAATTCCTATGATTTATAAAGGCCGAGAATTATGCTATGTGTAAGGGGCCAGCTGGATCCCATATTACCGATAATTTGGATTGAAAAGCGAGTCAAAATATGCCTTATATTTCATTAGAAGAGAATTTTCAGCTTCTTTATTGATATTTAATTTACTATACTAATCGCTGTGTGAAAACTGATTCGTTGTGTCCAAACAATTTTACATATTACTAGAAATAGAAACAACATTAACGTTTCGCTAATATAATTTAGCTTCATCAGAACGAATTAAAAATGTTAGACTATTACAATTAAAAAAGGCATTTGATGCTATTTATCTAAAATTAAAACATAATACATTTAGGTATGTGAATAAGTAAATTTTCATTTGTGTTGTTACCTTTTATTTTTATTTCTTGCCTTCTCCATTAGGAGAGTTTTTGTTAATATTTAAAATTTGTGGTATTAGTTTTAATGTAGGTAATGCCATCATTGAGGTTCATCAAAAGAACTGTCAAAAGAAGTTAAATTTTTATTGAAATCACTTTAAACAATTATTTTGTAACTTACTTGTAAAAAGATTTTTTTTAAATATATTTGTAAAATTAAATAAGAAAACGCTATGATTTAATGTGAGTAAAATTCATGATTAGGCTGGGTAAAGCAGTTTACCTTAATGATGAGATGTTTTAATAAATTTCTCCTCTTCAATTGCGATTCGCGTTGTTTCTTTTTGCTATTAGGGTTATAAGTGTTCTTTTACTTATTTACTTTGTTATGTCGTCTGGACAGGTTTTAATTTTCTGGAAAGATTATAATAACTTTAATATATATTTTGTAGTAATGAAATACTAGTGAATGACTGACCTTTACTTTTATTTAGTTATAATTAAATGTATTGTTACTGTTATTGTTGAAATAAAATGTTCCAAATTCACTTGGTTTTATTAAAATTGTATTTGGTGAAACAGATTAGGCCATCTTGGTTTTATTTGGCGATTTCGTTGTAATTTTGAATCTTTGTTTTGCCTCTGAGTGATCTCCGGGAATTATTGCTGCAATTAATTGTGGTCTAATAGATTTTAATTTGTTATGTTTTTACTTACTGAAGTTGACGGGTTTGGATATTTATTGTTAAATACAAGTTAGCAGTTTTATGATAGCAGCGAAATCAGCCAGCCATCATGCCATAAAGTGTTAGTGCATGCGTAATTAGGTCTATTTGTATTTGTTAAAATCCCATTTGTTCAAAACTTTGTTAAACAGTTATTTTACTTGTTGAACGATTTTATGGTTTGTGATGTAATTTTTTTATTATTATTTTGTATTTTAGTATATTCGCAGGCTAGTGAAATTTGTGAGATAATCATTTAAAGATGTCCCCCCCCATTATTTTCAAAACAAACAAAAAATTCTTATATATAAAATATTTTTTTTAAATATTATATCATGTGTTGTTTAATGTTTCAGTGTCAGTTTTGTAATGTATAGCATTAGGTGACATTTTGATTTCTATGCATTCTAATAATAGACGTTTCTTGAAATGTGTTTCTTTATGTAAAATTTTTGGGCTTTCTAAATTGAAATTATGTAAATTGTTGACTGCATGATCTGATAAGGCTGTGTTTGGTTTATGAGGCGGTAACATTTTTGTTTTCATTGATTATTTATGTTGTGCCATCCGTGTTTTAAGATACTGTTTGGTTTAACCGAAATACGTTGCATTACAATTATCAAATCTACTTGATATTATAATGTGTGATTTTAAATTTATGTCAGTTTTGTCTTTTAAGTTTTACAGAAAATTTTTTGGAGGGTGTTGTGATTTTTGAAGGCAGTATTAATTTGATTTTTTTAATTTTTTCGGATAGCTCTGGGATGTATGGTATTGTAGTGTAACTTTTCTTCCCGCTGATTGCTGTTGAATTCGTCGTTTAAAAAATTTGGTTGTAAATTTATTAAGTTGCTTTGGTTGTTACGTATTTGTAAAATATTGATTCTGGTTTTAATGTTTTTGTTAATAAACTTAGCGATAATGTTCATTTCTATGCTTAAATGCAGAAGCCAAGTTGTATTTCCTATGTTCTGTTATTAGATCTAATATTGCATTTTATGTAAGCAAATGATAGCAAAGCTGGTCCTGCGCTGGACGTGTATTGTGAATTTTGGCTTCAGTGAGTGCAGCAAGAAACACGTTGTACGGACGATGCGGAAATTTTCAACTCATGCATATTTAACAAAGAAGGCAGCAGTCGCGCGCAGCCTCTTTTGAGAGCTGCGTGGGTTTTTAGATTGGAAAATACAGAGTGTGAATTCGCCCAGAAAGATATAAGTTAATTTGAAGTGGCAAATAATGATTTAAATATTAAAGCGTACGAGATGTCTTGTTCAAATTGAATGTATCCACAGACGGGTAAAAAATTTCGTATTTCATGTTATTTAAAAAACAAAATAATTTTAGAAATTATAATGTAAAAAATTATTGCACCTTGAACCTTTTCAGTTATTTTATCTCACTTGATTTCTTTCCGAAAAATTATTTTTCTCGGGTCAGCATCGACTCAATGTTGGTAACCTTATTTCAATTGCTCAAATTATGGAGTAATTCAATTATCAAGTACTTGGTAATTAAAATTGCACCACATTAATTACTTGTTCAATTACTTTCTGTATAAGTTGTTGTCTTATATTTGTATTTAGTATTTAGACACTAGCACAGAGCTATCGTTTAAAACAAGTAAACTGAAAGTAATAAATAATATTTTATCTACTTCTGTAAAATAATTAACTCATTACGTCAATCATTTGACACCATTTCAGTTAGGTAATGAAGCTTATTACACCACTCAGTTATGTAATGGTTTCACTACGCAACTGAGTTGTGTAATGACTTTATTACGTAACTGAAATAGTTCAAATGAATGACATAATGACATTTGCCTACTAAAATATTTTTGAAAATGACGGATCTGACATTTCTCTTAATGCACTTTTCTCAATTTTAGGCAGTCGTAGATAAAATTTTGTACAATACATGTATGATAATGCATCATTAATATACTTGTGTGATTACATAACTCGTGCTACGCACTCGTTTGTAACTTACACACACGTATATTAATGGTGCTGTTATCCCACTTGCATAGTAAATAACTATTATTTGATCCTATTATGGTATGATAATAACTTCTTAGCAACGAGTTACATTAAGATGCAGTTAACAGCACGAGGTATTCTTAAGAAATATAACATATCCATACTTTATTAACATTTAATCACATGTTGGCAGTACTGACGTGCAGTATTGGTGGCACTGTCAGTCTATGTCAAATTCGATGTTAGTAGGTTATGTTTTGTTTGACATTTGACACAGACTGACGCAAAACTTAACCTGCTAATCTCGAATTTAACATCACCTGACAGTGCTACCAACAATACAGTATTGAGTGACTATGGTTTTTATCTTACTAGTGATTCCACCACAGCCATAGCAGGTATATGTCTCGCTGTTCTAAGTGTCATTTTGCCTATTTTTGATAGATTAGTATTTTAGGATAAAATAAACCGTGTTACGATATACGTAACGTTATCTGCTTTATACATTACTCGAGAATTTTAAAAAACTCGCTCCTAACGTCGCTCGTTCATTCAAACTATTCTCTCGTAATGTAAAAAGCTTGATAACGTTACTTGCATCGTAAATTACTGTTACCGTACTGTAGTCTGTCATCTGTAGTACTTAACGCAGACATAATTTTCGTTTCTTACAGTATAATTGTTAGCAGGTTGTACTGCTACATAAAACAGAACATATGCACATCCCATTTAAAAACATTCAGGTCTGCACCAAATATTTGTTTCTTTGCTCGTGCACACGTCGTTTGAATTGCAAATGTTGCACAAAAGTAGCTGTTATCCGATTCGTCATAAAAAGTCCTAAATTATACTTATATTGTTTCAGGAATACCCATTTGCAATTTCCTTAGCATGGAACCTAACAAAGCCTTATCTTATTTCTTGCATTCTGGAGATTTAATACCCAGTCGAGACCAGTAATTTCGTTAATTACCACAAGTAATTCAAATACCTTTAAAATAATTTAAATAATTTATAGCAATTCAATTACTTAAAAGTAACTGAGTAATCAAACGTAGTAATTCATTACTTAAAAGAAAATTTCAAGAACTTTTTAACAAAAATGGCAATTATCAATTACAATTACTCCATTTTGAAATGTAATTCAGTTGAAGGACCAATCAACAAAAAGGAATTTAATTGCAAAGCAATTAATTACTGTTCATCTCTGCTTTATCTCTTTCACACAGTCATGGTGCTAAAAATAGGAAAAACCCGTGAGAGTTGTTTTTCGGAGTAGATGAATGTGACTTTAGATTTGACCCTGTTTTTAAGTTGTACGTAACTTTTGCAAATAATGTTTTTGTGTATTTTTTTAAAATGTGGGTACTTTATTCTTGATCCATTTTTATATGTTTTAATCCCCCTTGTAAAAAAAAGAGATATTTAAATTTCGACAAGTGCATTTTTTATTTGAAAAGCAGGGACGTCAGAATAACATTTTCTGATAAATTAATAATTGAAAAATCAATATATGTCCAAATTCATGACGGACACTGTATTAATTGATATGTTCTTTACTTTTCCTTTGCCATTAATTTTAAAACAACCTCCTGGAACTTTGAAGCATATTTTAAATAGAGGGAATCTCGTAATAATTTTGATAAAATATGAACTTCGGATGTGCTTAAAATTCCTCATTGATTACTTCCGGATTGAACAAAATTTGCATACTCAGCATTCGTCTCTTATTCTTACTTTTACGACTTTTTCTGGGATTTGAGAAATAATATAGACTATTGGGACATTGGAGAAGTATTGCATCTGGCTTGATTGTAGAATATTTTAATTTTGTGGTTAGGAGTTGTCCAGCTCTTGAATCATGCTCCGTTATAGTCCACATAATATTTTCCTTTAGAAAATGAGGTACAGTCTGCTCTGCATAGGAGCCCATGACGTCAGAGCTATTTAGTCTTTTATATAGGAGTACTACAGGATCTCAAACGTCTCCAGATAAAGTCATGACCCCACACATGGCTTCTGCACCTCGACAACGCCCCTGCACATTCGGCTAATGCGTGTATCATCCATTTACCAACCTACCAGATTAAATCTACTTATACGCTTTTTTTATAGCCCTTTTCTTGTACTTTATGATATGGCCTTTTTCCCACATGTGACGAATCGACTTAAGGAAAGATGGTTTTCAACTTATGAAGAGCATGAAGGCATGTACTGAAGATTGTGCCTATCGCCCAGAGGAAGCATGGATAGGTTGGTTTGATAAATGATTTGGAGGGACACGACGATGTTTTGAATGTGAAGATCAAACTCTGGAACATCGCGAATAAATAAAATCGTTTTGAAGAGCTTTCTTGGTGTCATTTATACTGACAATGTACAAAGTTCCAAATCTTTCATTATAGACCTCTTTTAAATAAATAGTCCATTTATTTTTTTTTCTTCACTCTATTCTAGGTGGTCGATTTTCACTTAAAATGTTACTCAATTCTTTAACCGAAACCTTCAAATGATTATACACACAAATGTTTTTATATTATTTAAAAAGAATACCTTGGAAATTTTCGAAACTATATGAATAATATTAGTTTTTGTAGGGCAGCTGCAAATATTGTGAAATCGTTTCAGTACAAGTTACTGTTTTTCAGTAACTGAAGTTGATTGCCTTAATGGCATTATTAGCAGATAAATAGTCTCAAATTTTGAATACTTAAAGTAAAAGTAAATTATTCGTCAGTTATTCGCTACAAGGAATACTAGATGACAAGTTCATAGAGAATTTAAAATGTGATAGATAAGAAATACATATCTACTCACTCGTAATACTTCCTAACAAATATTGTTAACATATTTTAGAACTCTAATCATGACAGTTTTGTAATTTCAGAGTTTTTATGACAGCAGCGATGGCAGTGGGACTTTTACTGGGAGCTGAACTAACCTATCCAGTGTCAGAAAATATCACGTCGGGAATACTTTGTTGTTCCAATCAACTGTTCGCAGTAATTATGACATTCACATACTCATTGATGTTTTATCGATTGGGTGATATTTGGGCGAATGTAATCTTGTCCTCAATGCTTTTTCTTGCATTAATTCTGGTAATTTGCATTCGATATGATCTGCGGCGACATGCAGCTCAAATGGCGGATTTAAGCAGCCATCCAGTCGTTTAAAGCTGTATCATTAAATATCTAAAATAATCGAGTATGTAGGTCAACATTATTTATTTGTATATTGACAACACAGCCTGTCATGTTAACTTCAAGCAAAATATGTAACACATCGACATCTTTTATAATTAATTATGGAGAGAATTTAATTTTAATTAGAAATTTAAAAATAGTAAACTCTTGATACAGTAGTAGTAGCAAGTACTTTGATTATCTTTAAAAGTATGTAGAAATACCATAAAATTGCATAATAAAATATGTAACTGATAGGTAGCGTATGTATTACTCTTGTTACACACCAATTTAAGCAATACAAATTTGAGTTTAACGAAAAATTTATTAAATGAAATAAATTACTATGTGAAAATTATTAAATGGTTTTGACGCGTACCTGTG
>CALNHX010006706.1:0-84836 GCA_940337035.1 Agriotes lineatus
CACAACTTTGACCCTACTGTGTCTTAGAGTGTAATTTTAGCACATAAAGAGACCACAGAAAGCGTTAGACGTTTGCCTGAACAGCATCTTCATTGCATTTTACTTTTGCTTACTGGTCTGGTATAACTACAACACATCCAAGAATTCCTAAAACTGCTTCCCGGGAGTTGAAAATTGTGCATATTAACACCCGTAGCTTCCTCATGCACCTAGTAACAATCATCAAGGTGTAAATAAAAATATTTGGGGCGCTATAATAACCTCCACATCACGTTTTAACGCTAAAGAGACACAAATTTGACCCTACTGTGTCTTAGAGGGTGGTTTTAGCAAATAAAGACACCACAGAAAGCGACAGACGTTAGCCTGAGCAGCTTCTGCATTGCATTTTATAATTGCTATTACATAGTACTGGTCTGGTATAATTACAAGACATTCAACAATTCCTAAAACTGCTTCCCGGGAGTTGAAAATTGTGCATATTAACACCCGTAGCTTCCTCATGCACACAGTAACCATCTTCAAGGTGTAAAATAAATATTTGGGGCGCTATAATAACCTCCAGATCACGTTTTAAAGCTAAAGAGACACAAATTTGACCCTACTGTGTCTTAGAGTGTGGTTTTAGCACATAAAGAGACCACAGAAAGCGTTAGACGTTTGCCTGAACAGCATCTTCATTGCATTTTACCTTTGCTATTACTGTCTGGTATAACTACAACACATCCAAGAATTCCTAAAACTGCTTCCCGGGAGTTGAAAATTTTGTATATTAACACCCGTAACTTCCTCATGCACCCAGTAACAATTTTCAAGGTGTAAATATAAATATTTGGGGAGCTATAATAACCTCCAGATCACGTTTTAACGCTAAAGCGACACAAATTTGACCCTACTGTGTCTAAGAGTGTGGTTTTAGCACATAAAGAGACCACAGAAAGCGTTAGATGTTTGCCTGAACAGCATCTTCATTGCATTTTACCTTTGCTATTACTTACTGGTCTGGTATAACTACAACACATGCAAGAATTCCAAAAAGTGCTTCCCGGGAATTGAAAATTGTGCATTTTAACAACCGTAACTTCCTCGTGCACCCAGTAACCATCTTCAAGGTGTAAAATAAATATTTGGGGCGCTATAATAATATCCAGATCACGTTTTAAAGCTAAAGAGCCACAACTTTGACCCTACTGTGTCTTTGAGGGTAATTTTAGCACATAAAGAGACCACAGAAAGCGTTAGACGTTTGCCTGAACAGCATCTTCATTGCATTTTACCTTTGCTATTACTTACTGGTCTGGTATAACTACAACACATCCAAGAATTCCTAAAACTGCTTCCCGGGTATTGAAAATTGTGCATAGTAACACCCGTAACTTTCTCATGCACCCAGTAACATTCTTCAAGGTGTAAATATAAATATTTGGGGCGCTATAATAACCTCCAGATCACGTTTTAAAGCTAAAGAGACACAACTTTGACCCTACTGTGTCTTAGAGGGTGGTTTTAGCACATAAAGAGACGTTTGTCTGAACATCATCTTCATAGCATTTTACCTTTGCTATTACTTACTGGTCTGGTATATCTACAACACATCCAAGAATTCCTAAAACTGCTTCCCGGAGTTGAAAATTGTGCATATTAACACCCGTAACTTTCTCATGCACCCAGTAGCAATCTTCAAGGTATTAATATAAATTTTTGGGGAGCTATAATAACCTCTAGCTCACGTTTTAAAGCTAAAAAGAAACAACTTTGACCCCACTGTGACTTAGAGTGTGGTTTTAGCACATAAAGAGACCACAGAAAGCGTTAGACGTTTGCCTGAACAGCATCTTCATTGCATTTTACCTTTGCTATTACTTACTGGTCTGGTATAACTACAAAACATCCAAGAATTCCTAAAACTGCTTCCCGGGAATTGAAAATTGTGCATATTAACACCCGTAACTTTCTCATGCACCCAGTAACATTCTTCAAGGTGTAAATATAAATATTTGGGGCGCTATAATAAAAACCAGATCACGTTTTAAAGCTAAAGAGACACAACTTTGATCCTACTGTGTCTTTGAGGGTAATTTTAGCACATAAAGAGACCACAGATAGCGTTAGAAGTTTGCCTGAACAGCATCTTTATTGCATTTTACCTTTGCTATTACTTACTGGTCTGGTATAACTACAACACATCCAAGAATTCCTAAAACTGCTTCCCGGGAATTGAAAATTGTGCATATTAACACCCGTAACTTTCTCATGCACCCAGTAACATTCCTCAAGGTGTAAATATAAATATTTGGGGCGCTATAATAACCTCCAGATCACGTTTTAAAACTAAAGAGACACAAATTTGACCCTACTGTGACTTAGAGTGTGGTTTTAGCACATAAAGAGACCACAGAAAGCGTTAGACGTTTGCCTGAACAGCATCTTCATTGCATTTTACCTTTGCTATTACTTACTGGTTTGGTATAACTACAACACATCCAAGAATTCCTAAAACTGCTTCCCGGAAGTTGAGAATTGTGCATATTAACTCCCGTAACTTCCTCATGCACCCAGTAACAATTTTCAAGGTGTAAATATAAATATTTGGGGCCCTATAATAACCTCCAGATTACGTTTTAACGCTAAAGAGACACAAATTTGACCCTACTGTGTCTTAGAGTGTGGTTTTAGCACATAAAGAGACCACAGAAAGCGTTAGACGTTTGCCTGCACAGCATCTTCATTGCATTTTACCTTTGCTATTACTTACTGGTCTGGTATAACTACAACACATCCAAGAATTCCTAAAACTGCTTCCCGGGAATTGAAAATTGTTCATATTAACACCCGTAACTTTCTCATGCACCCAGTAACAATCTTCAAGGTGTAAATATAAATATTTGGGGCGCTATAATAACCTCCAGATCACGTTTTAAGCTAAAGAGACACAAATTTGACCCTACTGTGTCTTAGAGGGTGGTTTTAGCTCATAAAGAGACCACAGAAAGCATTAGACGTTTGCCTGAACAGCATCTTCATAGCATTTTACCTTTGCTATTACTTACTGGTCTGGTATAACTACAACACATCCAAAAATTCCTAAAACTGCTTCCCGGGAATTGAAAATTGTGCATATTAACACCCGTAACTTCCTCATGCACCCAGTAACCATCTTCAAGGTGTAAAATAAATATTTGGGGCGCTATAATAACCTCCAGATCACGTTTTAAAGCTAAAGAGACACAACTTTGACCCTACTGTGTCTTAGAGGGTGGTTTTAGCACATAAAGAGACGTTTGTCTGAACATCATCTTCATAGCATTTTACCTTTGCTATTACTTACTGGTCTGGTATAACTACAACACATCCAAGAATTCCTAAAACTGCTTCCCGGGAGTTGAAAATTGTGCATATTAACACCCGTAACTTTCTCATGCACCCAGTAGCAATCTTCAAGGTATTAATATAAATTTTTGGGGAGCTATAATAACCTCTAGCTCACGTTTTAAAGCTAAAAAGAAACAACTTTGACCCCACTGTGACTTAGAGTGTGGTTTTAGCACATAAAGAGACCACAGAAAGCGTTAGACGTTTGCCTGAACAGCATCTTCATTGCATTTTACCTTTGCTATTACTTACTGGTCTGGTATAACTACAAAACATCCAAGAATTCCTAAAACTGCTTCCCGGGAATTGAAAATTGTGCATATTAACACCCGTAACTTTCTCATGCACCCAGTAACATTCTTCAAGGTGTAAATATAAATATTTGGGGCGCTATAATAAAATCCAGATCACGTTTTAAAGCTAAAGAGACACAACTTTGATCCTACTGTGTCTTTGAGGGTAATTTTAGCACATAAAGAGACCACAGATAGCGTTAGAAGTTTGCCTGAACAGCATCTTTATTGCATTTTACCTTTGCTATTACTTACTGGTCTGATATAACTACAACACATCCAAGAATTCCTAAAACTGCTTCCCGGGAATTGAAAATTGTGCATATTAACACCCGTAACTTTCTCATGCACCCAGTAACATTCCTCAAGGTGTAAATATAAATATTTGGGGCGCTATAATAACCTCCAGATCACGTTTTAAAACTAAAGAGACACAAATTTGACCCTACTGTGACTTAGAGTGTGGTTTTAGCACATAAAGAGACCACAGAAGGCGTTAGACGTTTGCCTGAACAGCATCTTCATAGCATTTTACCTTTGCTATTACTTACTGGTCTGGTATAACTACAACACATCCAAGAATTCCTAAAACTGCTTTCCGGGAATTGAAAATTGTGCATATTAACACCCGTAACCTCATCATGCACCAAGTAACAATCTTCAAGGTGTAAATATAATTATTTGGGGCGCTATAATAACCTCCAGATCACGTTTTAACGATAAAAAGAAACAAATTTGACCCTAATGTGACTTAGAGTGTGGTTTTAGCACATAAAGAGACCACAGAAAGCGTTAGACGTTTGCCTGAACAGCATCTTCATTGCATTTTACCTTTGCTATTACTTACTGGTCTGGTATAACTACAACACATCCAAGAATTCCTAAAACTGCTTCCCGGGAATTGAAAATTGTGCATATTAACACCGGTAACCTCATCATGTACCAAGTCACACTCTTCAAGGTGTAAATATAAATATTTGGGGCGCTATAATAACCTCCAGATCACGTTTTAACGATAAAGAGACACAAATTTGACCCTAATGTGACTTAGAGTGTGGTTTTAGCACATAAAGAGAACACAGAAAGCGTTAGACGTTTGCCTGAACAGCATCTTCATTGCATTTTACCTTTGCTATTACTTACTGGTCTGATATAACTACAACACATCCAAGAATTCCTAAAACTGCTTCCCATAAGTTGAGAATTGTGCATATTAACTCCCGTAACTTCCTCATGCACCCAATAACAATTTTCAAGGTGTAAATATAAATAACCTCCAGATCACGTTTTAACGCTAAAGAGACACAAATTTGACGCTACTGTGTCTTAGAGTGTGGTTTTAGCACATAAAGAGACCCCCACAGAAAGCGTTAGACGTTTGCCTGAACAGCATCTTCATTGCATTTTACCTTTGCTATTACTCACTGGTCTGGTATAATTACAACACATCCAAGAATTCCTAAAACTGCTTCCCGGGAATTGAAAATTGTGCATATTAACACCCGTAACTTCCTCATGCACCCAGTAACAATCTTCAAGGTGTAAATATAAATATTTGGGGCGCTATAATAACCTCCAGATCACGTTTTAACGCTAAAGAGACACAAATTTGACCCTACTGTGTATTAGAGTGTGGTTTTAGCACATAAAGAGACCACAGAAAGCGATAGACGTTAGCCTGAGCAGCTTCTGTATTGCATTTTACATTTGCTATATCATACTTGTCTGGTATAATCAGGACATTCAAGAATTCCTAAAACTGCTTGGCGGGAGTTGTAAACTGTGCATTTTAAAACAAGTAAATGCCTCATGCACACAATAACAATTTTCAAGGTGTAAATATAAATATTGGAGGCGCTATAATATCCTCCAGATCACGTTTTAACGATAAAGAGACAAAAATTTGACCCTACTGTGTCTTAGAGTGTGGTTTTAGCACATAAAGAGACCACAGAAAGCGTTAGACGTTTGCCTGAACAGCATCTTCATTGCATTTTACCTTTGCTATTACTCACTGGTCTGGTATAATTACAACACATCCAAGAATTCCTAAAACTGCTTCCCGGGAATTGAAAATTGTGCATATTAACACCCGTAACTTCCTCATGCACCCAGTAACCATCTTCAAGGTGTAAAATAAATATTTGGGGCACTATAATAACCTCCAGATCACGTTTTAAAGCTAAAGAGACACAACTTTGACCCTACTGTGTCTTAGAGGGTGGTTTTAGCACATAAAGAGACGTTTGCCTGAACAGCATCTTCATTGCATTTTACCTTTGCTATTACTCACTGCTCTGGTATAACTACAACACATCCAAGAATTCCTAAAACTACTTCCCGGGAATTGCAAATTGTGCATATTAACACCCGTAACTTTCTCATGCACCTAGTAACAATCTTCAAGGTATTAATATAAATTTTTGGGGAGCTATAATAACCTCTAGCTCACGTTTTAAAGCTAAAGAGACACTACTTTGACCCTACTGTGTCTTAGAGGGTGGTTTTAGCACATAAAGAGACCACAGAAAGCGTTAGACGTTTGCCTGAACAGCATCTTCCTTGCATTTTACCTTTGCTATTACTTACTGGTCTGGTATAACTACAACACATCCAAGAATTCCTAAAACTGCTTCCCATAAGTTGAGAATTGTGCATATTAACTCCCGTAACTTCCTCATGCACCCAGTAACAATTTTCAAGGTGTAAATATAAATATTTGGGTGGCTATAATAACCTCCAGATCACGTTTTAACGATAAAGAGACACAAATTTGACCCTAATGTGAGTTAGAGTGTGGTTTTAGCACATAAAGAGACCACAGAAAGCGTTAGACGTTTGCCCGAACAGCATCTTCATTGCATTTTACCTTTGCTATTACTCACTGGTCTGGTATAATTACAACACATCCAAGAATTCCTAAAACTGCTTCCCGGGAATTGAAAATTGTGCATTTTAACACCCGTAACTTCCTCATGCACCCAGTAACCATCTTCAAGGTGTAAAATAAATATTTGGGGCGCTATAATAACCTCCAGATCACGTTTTAAAGCTAAAGAGACACAACTTTGACCCTACTGTGTCTTAGAGGGTGGTTTTAGCACATAAAGAGACGTTTGCCTGAACAGCATCTTCATTGCATTTTACTTTTGCTATTACTCACTGGTCTGGTATAACTACAACACATCCAAGAATTCCTAAAACTACTTCCCGGGAATTGCAAATTGTGCATATTAACACCCGTAACTTTCTCATGCACCCAGTAACAATCTTCAAGGTATTAATATAAATTTTTGGGGAGCTATAATAACCTCTAGCTCACGTTTTAAAGCTAAAGAGACACTACTTTGACCCTACTGTGTCTTAGAGGGTGGTTTTAGCACATAAAGAGACCACAGAAAGCGTTAGACGTTTGCCTTAAGAGCATCTTCTTTGCATTTTACCTTTGCTATTACTTACTGGTCTGGTATAACTACAACACATCCAAGAATTCCTAAAACTGCTTCCCATAAGTTGAGAATTGTGCATATTAACTCCCGTAACTTCCTCATGCACCCAGTAACAATTTTCAAGGGGTAAATATAAATATTTGGGTGGCTATAATAACCTCCAGATCACGTTTTAACGATAAAGAGACACAAATTTGACCCTAATGTGAGTTAGAGTGTGGTTTTAGCACATAAAGAGACCACAGAAAGCGTTAGACGTTTGCCTGAACAGCATCTTCATTGCATTTTACCTTTGCTATTACTTACTGGTCTGGTATAACTACAACACATCCAAGAATTCCTAAAACTGCTTCCCATAAGTTGAGAATTGTGCATATTAACTCCCGTAACTTCCTCATGCACCCAGTAACAATTTTCAATGTGTAAATATAAATATTTGGGTGGCTATAATAACTTCCAGATCACGCTTTAACGCTAAAGAGACACAAATTTGACCCTACAGTGTCTTAGAGTGTGTTTATAGCACATAAAGAGACCACAGAAAGCGTTAGCCGTTTGCCTGAACAGCATCTTCATTGCAATTTACCTTTGCTATTACTTACTGGTCTGGTATAACTACAACACATCCAAGAATTCCTAAAACTGCTTCCCGGGAATTAAAAATTGTGCATATTATCACCCGTAGCTTCCTCATGCACCTAGTAACAATCATCAAGGTGTAAATATAAATATTTGGGGCGCTATAATAACCTCCACATCACGTTTTAACGCTAAAGAGACACAAATTTGACCCTACTGTGTCTTAGAGTGTAATTTTAGCACATAAAGAGACCACAGAAAGCGTTAGACGTTTGCCTGAACAGCATCTTCATTGCATTTTACTTTTGCTTACTGGTCTGGTATAACTACAACACATCCAAGAATTCCTAAAACTGCTTCCCGGGAGTTGAAAATTATGCATATTAACACCCGTAGCTTCCTCATGCACCTAGTAACAATCATCAAGGTGTAAATATAAATATTTGGGGCGCTATAATAACCTCCACATCACGTTTTAACGCTAAAGAGACACAAATTTGACCCTACTGTGTCTTAGAGGGTGGTTTTAGCAAATAAAGACACCACAGAAAGCGACAGACGTTAGCCTGAGCAGCTTCTGCATTGCATTTTATAATTGCTATTACATAGTACTGGTCTGGTATAATTACAAGACATTCAACAATTCCTAAAACTGCTTCCCGGGAGTTGAAAATTGTGCATATTAACACCCGTAGCTTCCTCATGCACCCAGTAACCATCTTCAAGGTGTAAAATAAATATTTGGGGCGCTATAATAACCTCCAGATCACGTTTTAAAGCTAAAGAGACACAAATTTGACCCTACTGTGTCTTAGAGTGTGGTTTTAGCACATAAAGAGACCACAGAAAGCGTTAGACGTTTGCCTGAACAGCATCTTCATTGCATTTTACCTTTGCTATTACTTACTGGTCTGGTATAACTACAACACATCCAAGAATTCCTAAAACTGCTTCCCGGGAGTTGAAAATTTTGTATATTAACACCCGTAACTTCCTCATGCACCCAGTAACAATTTTCAAGGTGTAAATATAAATATTTGGGGAGCTATAATAACCTCCAGATCACGTTTTAACGCTAAAGCGACACAAATTTGACCCTACTGTGTCTAAGAGTGTGGTTTTAGCACATAAAGAGACCACAGAAAGCGTTAGATGTTTGCCTGAACAGCATCTTCATTGCATTTCACCTTTGCTATTACTTACTGGTCTGGTATAACTACAACACATCCAAGAATTCCAAAAAGTGCTTCCCGGGAATTGAAAATTGTGCATTTTAACACCCGTAACTTCCTCGTGCACCCAGTAACCATCTTCAAGGTGTAAAATAAATATTTGGGGCGCTATAATAATATCCAGATCACGTTTTAAAGCTAAAGAGCCACAACTTTGACCCTACTGTGTCTTTGAGGGTAATTTTAGCACATAAAGAGACCACAGAAAGCGTTAGACGTTTGCCTGAACAGCATCTTCATTGCATTTTACCTTTGCTATTACTTACTGGTCTGGTATAACTACAACACATCCAAGAATTCCTAAAACTGCTTCCCGGGTATTGAAAATTGTGCATATTAACACCCGTAACTTTCTCATGCACCCAGTAACATTCTTCAAGGTGTAAATATAAATATTTCGGGCGCTATAATAACCTCCAGATCACGTTTTAAAACTAAAGAGACACAAATTTGACCCTACTGTGACTTAGAGTGTGGTTTTAGCACATAAAGAGACCACAGAAAGCGTTAGACGTTTGCCTGAACAGCATCTTCATTGCATTTTACCTTTGCTATTACTTACTGGTCTGGTATAACTACAACACATCCAAGAATTCCTAAAACTGCTTCCCGGAAGTTGAGAACTGTGCATATTAACTCCCGTAACTTCCTCATGCACCCAGTAACAATTTTCAAGGTGTAAATATAAATATTTGGGGCACTATAATAACCTCCAGATTACGTTTTAACGCTAAAGAGACACAAATTTGACCCTACTGTGTCTTAGAGTGTGGTTTTAGCACATAAAGAGACCACAGAAAGCGTTAGCCGTTTGCCTGAACAGCATCTTCATTGCATTTTACCTTTGCTATTACTTACTGGTCTGGTATAACTACAACACATCCAAGAATTCCTAAAACTGCTTCCCGGGAATTAAAAATTGTGCATATTATCACCCGTAGCTTCCTCATGCACCTAGTAACAATCATCAAGGTGTAAATATAAATATTTGGGGCGCTATAATAACCTCCACATCACGTTTTAACGCTAAAGAGACACAAATTTGACCCTACTGTGTCTTAGAGTGTAATTTTAGCACATAAAGAGACCACAGAAAGCGTTAGACGTTTGCCTGAACAGCATCTTCATTGCATTTTACTTTTGCTTACTGGTCTGGTATAACTACAACACATCCAAGAATTCCTAAAACTGCTTCCCGGGAGTTGAAAATTATGCATATTAACACCCGTAGCTTCCTCATGCACCTAGTAACAATCATCAAGGTGTAAATATAAATATTTGGGGCGCTATAATAACCTCCACATCACGTTTTAACGCTAAAGAGACACAAATTTGACCCTACTGTGTCTTAGAGGGTGGTTTTAGCAAATAAAGACACCACAGAAAGCGACAGACGTTAGCCTGAGCAGCTTCTGCATTGCATTTTATAATTGCTATTACATAGTACTGGTCTGGTATAATTACAAGACATTCAACAATTCCTAAAACTGCTTCCCGGGAGTTGAAAATTGTGCATATTAACACCCGTAGCTTCCTCATGCACCCAGTAACCATCTTCAAGGTGTAAAATAAATATTTGGGGCGCTATAATAACCTCCAGATCACGTTTTAAAGCTAAAGAGACACAAATTTGACCCTACTGTGTCTTAGAGTGTGGTTTTAGCACATAAAGAGACCACAGAAAGCGTTAGACGTTTGCCTGAACAGCATCTTCATTGCATTTTACCTTTGCTATTACTTACTGGTCTGGTATAACTACAACACATCCAAGAATTCCTAAAACTGCTTCCCGGGAGTTGAAAATTTTGTATATTAACACCCGTAACTTCCTCATGCACCCAGTAACAATTTTCAAGGTGTAAATATAAATATTTGGGGAGCTATAATAACCTCCAGATCACGTTTTAACGCTAAAGCGACACAAATTTGACCCTACTGTGTCTAAGAGTGTGGTTTTAGCACATAAAGAGACCACAGAAAGCGTTAGATGTTTGCCTGAACAGCATCTTCATTGCATTTTACCTTTGC
Source organism: Agriotes lineatus (assembly GCA_940337035.1). NCBI lineage: Eukaryota > Metazoa > Arthropoda > Insecta > Coleoptera > Elateridae > Agriotes > Agriotes lineatus. The sequence goes on from CALNHX010006706.1 coordinate 10,954, forward strand.
TATTACTTACTGGTCTGGTATAACTACAACACATCCAAGAATTCCAAAAAGTGCTTCCCGGGAATTGAAAATTGTGCATTTTAACACCCGTAACTTCCTCGTGCACCCAGTAACCATCTTCAAGGTGTAAAATAAATATTTGGGGCGCTATAATAATATCCAGATCACGTTTTAAAGCTAAAGAGCCACAACTTTGACCCTACTGTGTCTTTGAGGGTAATTTTAGCACATAAAGAGACCACAGAAAGCGTTAGACGTTTGCCTGAACAGCATCTTCATTGCATTTTACCTTTGCTATTACTTACTGGTCTGGTATAACTACAACACATCCAAGAATTCCTAAAACTGCTTCCCGGGTATTGAAAATTGTGCATATTAACACCCGTAACTTTCTCATGCACCCAGTAACATTCTTCAAGGTGTAAATATAAATATTTCGGGCGCTATAATAACCTCCAGATCACGTTTTAAAACTAAAGAGACACAAATTTGACCCTACTGTGACTTAGAGTGTGGTTTTAGCACATAAAGAGACCACAGAAAGCGTTAGACGTTTGCCTGAACAGCATCTTCATTGCATTTTACCTTTGCTATTACTTACTGGTCTGGTATAACTACAACACATCCAAGAATTCCTAAAACTGCTTCCCGGAAGTTGAGAACTGTGCATATTAACTCCCGTAACTTCCTCATGCACCCAGTAACAATTTTCAAGGTGTAAATATAAATATTTGGGGCACTATAATAACCTCCAGATTACGTTTTAACGCTAAAGAGACACAAATTTGACCCTACTGTGTCTTAGAGTGTGGTTTTAGCACATAAAGAGACCACAGAAAGCGTTAGACGTTTGCCTGCACAGCATCTTCATTGCATTTTACCTTTGCTATTACTTACTGGTCTGGTATAACTACAACACATCCAAGAATTCCTAAAACTGCTTCCCGGGAATTGAAAATTGTTCATATTAACACCCGTAACTTTCTCATGCACCCAGTAACAATCTTCAAGGTGTAAATATAAATATTTGGGGCGCTATAATAACCTCCAGATCACGTTTTAACGTTAAAGAGACACAAATTTGACCCTACTGTGTCTTAGAGGGTGGTTTTAGCTCATAAAGAGACCACAGAAAGCATTAGACGTTTGCCTGAACAGCATCTTCATAGCATTTTACCTTTGCTATTACTTACTGGTCTGGTATAACTACAACACATCCAAAAATTCCTAAAACTGCTTCCCGGGAATTGAAAATTGTGCATATTAACACCCGTAACTTCCTCATGCACCCAGTAACCATCTTCAAGGTGTAAAATAAATATTTGGGGCGCCATAATAACCTCCAGATCACGTTTTAAAGCTAAAGAGACACAACTTTGACCCTACTGTGTCTTAGAGGGTGGTTTTAGCACATAAAGAGACGTTTGTCTGAACATCATCGTCATAGCATTTTACCTTTGCTATTACTTACTGGTCTGGTATAACTACAACACATCCAAGAATTCCTAAAACTGCTTCCCGGGAATTGAAAATTGTGCATATTAACACCCGTAACTTTCTCATGCACCCAGTAGCAATCTTCAAGGTATTAATATAAATTTTTGGGGAGCTATAATAACCTCTAGCTCACGTTTTAAAGCTAAAAAGAAACAACTTTGACCCCACTGTGACTTAGAGTGTGGTTTTAGCACATAAAGAGACCACAGAAAGCGTTAGACGTTTGCCTGAACAGCATCTTCATTGCATTTTACCTTTGCTATTACTTACTGGTCTGGTATAACTACAAAACATCCAAGAATTCCTAAAACTGCTTCCCGGGAATTGAAAATTGTGCATATTAACACCCGTAACTTTCTCATGCACCCAGTAACATTCTTCAAGGTGTAAATATAAATATTTTGGGCGCTATAATAAAATCCAGATCACGTTTTAAAGCTAAAGAGACACAACTTTGATCCTACTGTGTCTTTGAGGGTAATTTTAGCACATAAAGAGACCACAGATAGCGTTAGACGTTTGCCTGAACAGCATCTTTATTGCATTTTACCTTTGCTATTACTTACTGGTCTGGTATAACTACAAAACATCCAAGAATTCCTAAAACTGCTTCCCGGGAATTGAAAATTGTGCATATTAACACCCGTAACTTTCTCATGCACCCAGTAACATTCTTCAAGGTGTAAATATAAATATTTGGGGCGCTATAATAAAATCCAGATCACGTTTTAAAGCTAAAGAGACACAACTTTGATCCTACTGTGTCTTTGAGGGTAATTTTAGCACATAAAGGGACCACAGATAGTGTTAGACGTTTGCCTGAACAGCATCTTTATTGCATTTTACCTTTGCTATTACTTACTGGTCTGGTATAACTACAACACATCCAAGAATTCCTAAAACTGCTTCCCGGGAATTAAAAATTGTGCATATTATCACCCGTAGCTTCCTCATGCACCTAGTAACAATCATCAAGGTGTAAATATAAATATTTGGGGCGCTATAATAACCTCCACATCACGTTTTAACGCTAAAGAGACACAAATTTGACCCTACTGTGTCTTAGAGTGTAATTTTAGCACATAAAGAGACCACAGAAAGCGTTAGACGTTTGCCTGAACAGCATCTTCATTGCATTTTACTTTTGCTTACTGGTCTGGTATTACTACAACACATCCAAGAATTCCTAAAACTGCTTCCCGGGAGTTGAAAATTATGCATATTAACACCCGTAGCTTCCTCATGCACCTAGTAACAATCATCAAGGTGTAAATATAAATATTTGGGGCGCTATAATAACCTCCACATCACGTTTTAACGCTAAAGAGACACAAATTTGACCCTACTGTGTCTTAGAGGGTGGTTTTAGCAAATAAAGACACCACAGAAAGCGACAGACGTTAGCCTGAGCAGCTTCTGCATTGCATTTTATAATTGCTATTACATAGTACTGGTCTGGTATAATTACAAGACATTCAACAATTCCTAAAACTGCTTCCCGGGAGTTGAAAATTGTGCATATTAACACCCGTAGCTTCCTCATGCACCCAGTAACCATCTTCAAGGTGTAAAATAAATATTTGGGGCGCTATAATAACCTCCAGATCACGTTTTAAAGCTAAAGAGACACAAATTTGACCCTACTGTGTCTTAGAGTGTGGTTTTAGCACATAAAGAGACCACAGAAAGCGTTAGACGTTTGCCTGAACAGCATCTTCATTGCATTTTACCTTTGCTATTACTTACTGGTCTGGTATAACTACAACACATCCAAGAATTCCTAAAACTGCTTCCCGGGAGTTGAAAATTTTGTATATTAACACCCGTAACTTCCTCATGCACCCAGTAACAATTTTCAAGGTGTAAATATAAATATTTGGGGAGCTATAATAACCTCCAGATCACGTTTTAACGCTAAAGCGACACAAATTTGACCCTACCGTGTCTAAGAGTGTGGTTTTAGCACATAAAGAGACCACAGAAAGCGTTAGATGTTTGCCTGAACAGCATCTTCATTGCATTTTACCTTTGCTATTACTTACTGGTCTGGTATAACTACAACACATCCAAGAATTCCAAAAAGTGCTTCCCGGGAATTGAAAATTGTGCATTTTAACACCCGTAACTTCCTCGTGCACCCAGTAAATATCTTCAAGGTGTAAAATAAATATTTGGGGCGCTATAATAATATCCAGATCACGTTTTAAAGCTAAAGAGCCACAACTTTGACCCTACTGTGTCTTTGAGGGTAATTTTAGCACATAAAGAGACCACAGAAAGCGTTAGACGTTTGCCTGAACAGCATCTTCATTGCATTTTACCTTTGCTATTACTTACTGGTCTGGTATAACTACAACACATCCAAGAATTCCTAAAACTGCTTCCCGGGTATTGAAAATTGTGCATATTAACACCCGTAACTTTCTCATGCACCCAGTAACATTCTTCAAGGTGTAAATATAAATATTTCGGGCGCTATAATAACCTCCAGATCACGTTTTAAAACTAAAGAGACACAAATTTGACCCTACTGTGACTTAGAGTGTGGTTTTAGCACATAAAGAGACCACAGAAAGCGTTAGACGTTTGCCTGAACAGCATCTTCATTGCATTTTACCTTTGCTATTACTTACTGGTCTGGTATAACTACAACACATCCAAGAATTCCTAAAACTGCTTCCCGGAAGTTGAGAACTGTGCATATTAACTCCCGTAACTTCCTCATGCACCCAGTAACAATTTTCAAGGTGTAAATATAAATATTTGGGGCACTATAATAACCTCCAGATTACGTTTTAACGCTAAAGAGACACAAATTTGACCCTACTGTGTCTTAGAGTGTGGTTTTAGCACATAAAGAGACCACAGAAAGCGTTAGCCGTTTGCCTGAACAGCATCTTCATTGCATTTTACCTTTGCTATTACTTACTGGTCTGGTATAACTACAACACATCCAAGAATTCCTAAAACTGCTTCCCGGGAATTAAAAATTGTGCATATTATCACCCGTAGCTTCCTCATGCACCTAGTAACAATCATCAAGGTGTAAATATAAATATTTGGGGCGCTATAATAACCTCCACATCACGTTTTAACGCTAAAGAGACACAAATTTGACCCTACTGTGTCTTAGAGTGTAATTTTAGCACATAAAGAGACCACAGAAAGCGTTAGACGTTTGCCTGAACAGCATCTTCATTGCATTTTACTTTTGCTTACTGGTCTGGTATAACTACAACACATCCAAGAATTCCTAAAACTGCTTCCCGGGAGTTGAAAATTATGCATATTAACACCCGTAGCTTCCTCATGCACCTAGTAACAATCATCAAGGTGTAAATATAAATATTTGGGGCGCTATAATAACCTCCACATCACGTTTTAACGCTAAAGAGACACAAATTTGACCCTACTGTGTCTTAGAGGGTGGTTTTAGCAAATAAAGACACCACAGAAAGCGACAGACGTTAGCCTGAGCAGCTTCTGCATTGCATTTTATAATTGCTATTACATAGTACTGGTCTGGTATAATTACAAGACATTCAACAATTCCTAAAACTGCTTCCCGGGAGTTGAAAATTGTGCATATTAACACCCGTAGCTTCCTCATGCACCCAGTAACCATCTTCAAGGTGTAAAATAAATATTTGGGGCGCTATAATAACCTCCAGATCACGTTTTAAAGCTAAAGAGACACAAATTTGACCCTACTGTGTCTTAGAGTGTGGTTTTAGCACATAAAGAGACCACAGAAAGCGTTAGACGTTTGCCTGAACAGCATCTTCATTGCATTTTACCTTTGCTATTACTTACTGGTCTGGTATAACTACAACACATCCAAGAATTCCTAAAACTGCTTCCCGGGAGTTGAAAATTTTGTATATTAACACCCGTAACTTCCTCATGCACCCAGTAACAATTTTCAAGGTGTAAATATAAATATTTGGGGAGCTATAATAACCTCCAGATCACGTTTTAACGCTAAAGCGACACAAATTTGACCCTACTGTGTCTAAGAGTGTGGTTTTAGCACATAAAGAGACCACAGAAAGCGTTAGATGTTTGCCTGAACAGCATCTTCATTGCATTTTACCTTTGCTATTACTTACTGGTCTGGTATAACTACAACACATCCAAGAATTCCAAAAAGTGCTTCCCGGGAATTGAAAATTGTGCATTTTAACACCCGTAACTTCCTCGTGCACCCAGTAACCATCTTCAAGGTGTAAAATAAATATTTGGGGCGCTATAATAATATCCAGATCACGTTTTAAAGCTAAAGAGCCACAACTTTGACCCTACTGTGTCTTTGAGGGTAATTTTAGCACATAAAGAGACCACAGAAAGCGTTAGACGTTTGCCTGAACAGCATCTTCATTGCATTTTACCTTTGCTATTACTTACTGGTCTGGTATAACTACAACACATCCAAGAATTCCTAAAACTGCTTCCCGGGTATTGAAAATTGTGCATATTAACACCCGTAACTTTCTCATGCACCCAGTAACATTCTTCAAGGTGTAAATATAAATATTTCGGGCGCTATAATAACCTCCAGATCACGTTTTAAAACTAAAGAGACACAAATTTGACCCTACTGTGACTTAGAGTGTGGTTTTAGCACATAAAGAGACCACAGAAAGCGTTAGACGTTTGCCTGAACAGCATCTTCATTGCATTTTACCTTTGCTATTACTTACTGGTCTGGTATAACTACAACACGTCCAAGAATTCCTAAAACTGCTTCCCGGGAATTGAAAATTGTTCATATTAACACCCGTAATTTTCTCATGCACCCAGTAACAATCTTCAAGGTGTAAATATAAATATTTGGGGCGCTATAATAACCTCCAGATCACGTTTTAACGCTAAAGAGACACAAATTTGACCCTACTGTGTCTTAGAGGGTGGTTTTAGCTCATAAAGAGACCACAGAAAGCATTAGACGTTTGCCTGAACAGCATCTTCATAGCATTTTACCTTTGCTATTACTTACTGGTCTGGTATAACTACAACACATCCAAAAATTCCTAAAACTGCTTCCCGGGAATTGAAAATTGTGCATATTAACACCCGTAACTTCCTCATGCACCCAGTAACCATCTTCAAGGTGTAAAGTAAATATTTGGGGCGCTATAATAACCTCCAGATCACGTTTTAAAGCTAAAGAGACACAACTTTGACCCTACTGTGTCTTAGAGGGTGGTTTTAGCACATAAAGAGACGTTTGTCTGAACATCATCTTCATAGCATTTTACCTTTGCTATTACTTACTGGTCTGGTATAACTACAACACATCCAAGAATTCCTAAAACTGCTTCCCGGGAATTGAAAATTGTGCATATTAACACCCGTAACTTTCTCATGCACCCAGTAGCAATCTTCAAGGTATTAATATAAATTTTTGGGGAGCTATAATAACCTCTAGCTCACGTTTTAAAGCTAAAAAGAAACAACTTTGACCCCACTGTGACTTAGAGTGTGGTTTTAGCACATAAAGAGACCACAGAAAGCGTTAGACGTTTGCCTGAACAGCATCTTCATTGCATTTTACCTTTGCTATTACTTACTGGTCTGGTATAACTACAAAACATCCAAGAATTCCTAAAACTGCTTCCCGGGAATTGAAAATTGTGCATATTAACACCCGTAACTTTCTCATGCACCCAGTAACATTCTTCAAGGTGTAAATATAAATATTTGGGGCGCTATAATAAAATCCAGATCACGTTTTAAAGCTAAAGAGACACAACTTTGATCCTACTGTGTCTTTGAGGGTAATTTTAGCACATAAAGAGACCACAGATAGCGTTAGACGTTTGCCTGAACAGCATCTTTATTGCATTTTACCTTTGCTATTACTTACTGGTCTGGTATAACTACAACACATCCAAGAATTCCTAAAACTGCTTCCCGGGAATTGAAAATTGTGCATATTAACACCCGTAACTTTCTCATGCACCCAGTAACATTCCTCAAGGTGTAACTATAAATATTTGGGGCGCTATAATAACCTCCAGATCACGTTTTAAAACTAAAGAGACACAAATTTGACCCTACTGTGACTTAGAGTGTGGTTTTAGCACATAAAGAGACCACAGAAAGCGTTAGACGTTTGCCTGAACAGCATCTTCATAGCATTTTACCTTTGCTATTACTTACTGGTCTGGTATAACTACAACACATCCAAGAATTCCTAAAACTGCTTCCCGGGAATTGAAAATTGTGCATATTAACACCCGTAACCTCATCATGCACCAAGTAACAATCTTCAAGGTGTAAATATAATTATTTGGGGCGCTATAATAACCTCCAGATCACGTTTTAACGATAAAGAGACACAAATTTGACCCTAATGTGACTTAGAGTGTGGTTTTAGCACATAAAGAGACCACAGAAAGCGTTAGACGTTTGCCTGAACAGCATCTTCATTGCATTTTACCTTTGCTATTACTTACTGGTGTGGTATAACTACAACACATCCAAGAATTCCTAAAACTGCTTCCCGGGAATTGAAAATTGTGCATATTAACACCGGTAACCTCATCATGTACCAAGTAACACTCTTCAAGGTGTAAATATAAATATTTGGGGCGCTATAATAACCTCCAGATCACGTTTTAACGATAAAGAGACACAAATTTGACCCTAATGTGACTTAGAGTGTGGTTTTAGCACATAAAGAGAACACAGAAAGCGTTAGACGTTTGCCTGAACAGCATCTTCATTGCATTTTACCTTTGCTATTACTTACTGGTCTGATATAACTACAACACATCCAAGAATTCCTAAAACTGCTTCCCATAAGTTGAGAATTGTGCATATTAACTCCCGTAACTTCCTCATGCACCCAATAACAATTTTCAAGGTGTAAATATAAATATTTGGGGCGCTATAATAACCTCCAGATCACGTTTTAACGCTAAAGAGACACAAATTTGACGCTACTGTGTCTTAGAGTGTGGTTTTAGCACATAAAGAGACCACAGAAAGCGTTAGACGTTTGCCTGAACAGCATCTTCATTGCATTTTACCTTTGCTATTACTCACTGGTCTGGTATAATTACAACACATCCAAGAATTCCTAAAACTGCTTCCCGGGAATTGAAAATTGTGCATATTAACACCCGTAACTTCCTCATGCACCCAGTAACAATCTTCAAGGTGTAAATATAAATATTTGGGGCGCTATAATAACCTCCAGATCACGTTTTAACGCTAAAGAGACACAAATTTGACCCTACTGTGTCTTAGAGTGTGGTTTTAGCACATAAAGAGACCACAGAAAGCGATAGACGTTAGCCTGAGCAGCTTCTGTATTGCATTTTACATTTGCTATATCATACTTGTCTGGTATAATCAGGACATTCAAGAATTCCTAAAACTGCTTGGCGGGAGTTGTAAACTGTGCATTTTAAAACAAGTAAATGCCTCATGCACCCAATAACAATTTTCAAGGTGTAAATATAAATATTGGAGGCGCTATAATATCCTCCAGATCACGTTTTAACGATAAAGAGACACAAATTTGACCCTACTGTGTCTTAGAGTGTGGTTTTAGCACATAAAGAGGCCACAGAAAGCGTTAGACGTTTGCCTGAACAGCATCTTCATTGCATTTTACCTTTGCTATTACTCACTGGTCTGGTATAATTACAACACATCCAAGAATTCCTAAAACTGCTTCCCGGGAATTGAAAATTGTGCATATTAACACCCGTAACTTCCTCATGCACCCAGTAACCATCTTCAAGGTGTAAAATAAATATTTGGGGCACTATAATAACCTCCAGATTACGTTTTAAAGCTAAAGAGACACAACTTTGACCCTACTGTGTCTTAGAGGGTGGTTTTAGCACATAAAGAGACGTTTGCCTGAACAGCATCTTCATTGCATTTTACCTTTGCTATTACTCACTGGTCTGGTATAACTACAACACATCCAAGAATTCCTAAAACTACTTCCCGGGAATTGCAAATTGTGCATATTAACACCCGTAACTTTCTCATGCACCTAGTAACAATCTTCAAGGTATTAATATAAATTTTTGGGGAGCTATAATAACCTCTAGCTCACGTTTTAAAGCTAAAGAGACACTACTTTGACCCTACTGTGTCTTAGAGGGTGGTTTTAGCACATAAAGAGACCACAGAAAGCGTTAGACGTTTGCCTGAACAGCATCTTCCTTGCATTTTACCTTTGCTATTACTTACTGGTCTGGTATAACTACAACACATCCAAGAATTCCTAAAACTGCTTCCCATAAGTTGAGAATTGTGCATATTAACTCCCGTAACTTCCTCATGCACCCAGTAACAATTTTCAAGGTGTAAATATAAATATTTGGGTGGCTATAATAACCTCCAGATCACGTTTTAACGATAAAGAGACACAAATTTGACCCTAATGTGAGTTAGAGTGTGGTTTTAGCACATAAAGAGACCACAGAAAGCGTTAGACGTTTGCCCGAACAGCATCTTCATTGCATTTTACCTTTGCTATTACTCACTGGTCTGGTATAATTACAACACATCCAAGAATTCCTAAAACTGCTTCCCATAAGTTGAGAATTGTGCATATTAACTCCCGTAACTTCCTCATGCACCCAGTAACAATTTTCAATGTGTAAATATAAATATTTGGGTGGCTACAATAACTTCCAGATCACGCTTTAACGCTAAAGAGACACAAATTTGACCCTACAGTGTCTTAGAGTGTGTTTATAGCACATAAAGAGACCACAGAAAGCGTTAGCCGTTTGCCTGAACAGCATCTTCATTGCATTTTACCTTTGCTATTACTTACTGGTCTGGTATAACTACAACACATCCAAGAATTCCTAAAACTGCTTCCCGGGTATTGAAAATTGTGCATATTAACACCCGTAACTTTCTCATGCACCCAGTAACATTCTTCAAGGTGTAAATATAAATATTTGGGTGGCTATAATAACCTCCAGATCACGTTTTAACGATAAAGAGACACAAATTTGACCCTAATGTGAGTTAGAGTGTGGTTTTAGCACATAAAGAGACCACAGAAAGCGTTAGACGTTTGCCTGAACAGCATCTTCATTGCATTTTACCTTTGCTATTACTTACTGGTCTGGTATAACTACAACACATCCAAGAATTCCTAAAACTGCTTCCCGGGAATTGAAAATTGTTCACATTAACACCCGTAACTTTCTCATGCACCCAGTAACAATCTTCAAGGTGTAAATATAAATATTTGGGGCGCTATAATAACCTCCAGATCACGTTTTAACGCTAAAGAGACACAAATTTGACCCTACTGTGTCTTAGAGGGTGGTTTTAGCTCATAAAGAGACCACAGAAAGCATTAGACGTTTGCCTGAACAGCATCTTCATAGCATTTTACCTTTGCTATTACTTACTGGTCTGGTATAACTACAACACATCCAAAAATTCCTAAAACTGCTTCCCGGGAATTGAAAATTGTGCATATTAACACCCGTAACTTCCTCATGCACCCAGTAACCATCTTCAAGGTGTAAATATAAATATTTGGGGCGCTATAATAACCTCCAGATCACGTTTTAAAGCTAAAGAGACACAACTTTGACCCTACTGTGTCTTAGAGGGTGGTTTTAGCACATTAAGAGACGTTTGTCTGAACATCATCTTCATAGCATTTTACCTTTGCTATTACTTACTGGTCTGGTATAACTACAACACATCCAAGAATTCCTAAAACTGCTTCCCGGGAATTGAAAATTGTGCATATTAACACCCGTAACTTTCTCATGCACCCAGTAGCAATCTTCAAGGTATTAATATAAATTTTTGGGGAGCTATAATAACCTCTAGCTCACGTTTTAAAGCTAAAAAGAAACAACTTTGACCCCACTGTGACTTAGAGTGTGGTTTTAGCACATAAAGAGACCACAGAAAGCGTTAGACGTTTGCCTGAACAGCATCTTCATTGCATTTTACCTTTGCTATTACTTACTGGTCTGGTATAACTACAACACATCCAAGAATTCCTAAAACTGCTTCCCGGGAATTGAAAATTGTGCATATTAACACCCGTAACTTTCTAATGCACCCAGTAACATTCTTCAAGGTGTAAATATAAATATTTGGGGCGCTATAATAAAATCCAGATCACGTTTTAAAGCTAAAGAGACACAACTTTGATACTACTGTGTCTTTGAGGGTAATTTTAGCACATAAAGAGACCACAGATAGCGTTAGACGTTTGCCTGAACAGCATCTTTATTGCATTTTACCTTTGCTATTACTTACTGGTCTGGTATAACTACAACACATCCAAGAATTCCTAAAACTGCTTCCCGGGAATTGAAAATTGTGCATATTAACACCCGTAACTTTCTCATGCACCCAGTAACATTCTTCAAGGTGTAAATATAAATATTTGGGGCGCTATAATAACCTCCAGATCACGTTTTAAAACTAAAGAGACACAAATTTGACCCTACTGTGACTTAGAGTGTGGTTTTAGCACATAAAGAGACCACAGAAAGCGTTAGACGTTTGCCTGAACAGCATCTTCATAGCATTTTACCTTTGCTATTACTTACTGGTCTGGTATAACTACAACACATCCAAGAATTCCTAAAACTGCTTCCCGGGAATTGAAAATTGTGCATATTAACACCCGTAACCTCATCATGCACCAAGTAACAATCTTCAAGGTGTAAATATAATTATTTTGGGCGCTATAATAACCTCCAGATCACGTTTTAACGATAAAGAGACACAAATTTGACCCTAATGTGACTTAGAGTGTGGTTTTAACACATAAAGAGACCACAGAAAGCGTTAGACGTTTGCCTGAACAGCATCTTCATTGCATTTTACCTTTGCTATTACTTACTGGTCTGGTATAACTACAACACATCCAAGAATTCCTAAAACTGCTTCCCGGGAATTGAAAATTGTGCATATTAACACCGGTAACCTCATCATGTACCAAGTAACACTCTTCAAGGTGTAAATATAAATATTTGGGGCGCTACAATAACCTCCAGATCACGTTTTAACGATAAAGAGACACAAATTTGACCCTAATGTGACTTAGAGTGTGGTTTTAGCACATAAAGAGACCACAGAAAGCGTTAGACGTTTGCCTGAACAGCATCTTCATTGCATTTTACCTTTGCTATTACTTACTGGTCTGGTATAACTACAACACATCCAAGAATTCCTAAAACTGCTTCCCGGGAATTGAAAATTGTGCATATTAACACCGGTAACCTCATCATGTACCAAGTAACACTCTTCAAGGTGTAAATATAAATATTTGGGGCGCTACAATAACCTCCAGATCACGTTTTAACGATAAAGAGACACAAATTTGACCCTAATGTGACTTAGAGTGTGGTTTTAGCACATAAAGAGACCACAGAAAGCGTTAGACGTTTGCCTGAACAGCATCTTCATTGCATTTTACCTTTGCTATTACTTACTGGTCTGATATAACTACAACACATCCAAGAATTCCTAAAACTGCTTCCCATAAGTTGAGAATTGTGCATATTAACTCCCGTAACTTCCTCATGCACCCAATAACAATTTTCAAGGTGTAAATATAAATATTTGGGGCGCTATAATAGCCTCCAGATCACGTTTTAACGCTAAAGAGACACAAATTTGACGCTACTGTGTCTTAGAGTGTGGTTTTAGCACATAAAGAGACCACAGAAAGCGTTAGACGTTTGCCTGAACAGCATCTTCATTGCATTTTACCTTTGCTATTACTCACTGGTCTGGTATAATTACAACACATCCAAGAATTCCTAAAACTGCTTCCCGGGAATTGAAAATTGTGCATATTAACACCCGTAACTTCCTCATGCACCCAGTAACAATCTTCAAGGTGTAAATATAAATATTTGGGGCGCTATAATAACCTCCAGATCACGTTTTAACGCTAAAGAGACACAAATTTGACCCTACTGTGTCTTAGAGTGTGGTTTTAGCACATAAAGAGACCACAGAAAGCGATAGACGTTAGCCTGAGCAGCTTCTGTATTGCATTTTACATTTGCTATATCATACTTGTCTGGTATAATCAGGACATTCAAGAATTCCTAAAACTGCTTGGCGGGAGTTGTAAACTGTGCATTTTAAAACAAGTAAATGCCTCATGCACCCAATAACAATTTTCAAGGTGTAAATATAAATATTGGAGGCGCTATAATATCCTCCAGATCACGTTTTAACGATAAAGAGACACAAATTTGACCCTACTGTGTCTTAGAGTGTGGTTTTAGCACATAAAGAGACCACAGAAAGCGTTAGACGTTTGCCTGAACAGCATCTTCATTGCATTTTACCTTTGCTATTACTCACTGGTCTGGTATAATTACAACACATCCAAGAATTCCTAAAACTGCTTCCCGGGAATTGAAAATTGTGCATATTAACACCCGTAACTTCCTCATGCACCCAGTAACCATCTTCAAGGTGTAAAATAAATATTTGGGGCACTATAATAACCTCCAGATCACGTTTTAAAGCTAAAGAGACACAACTTTGATCCTACTGTGTCTTAGAGGGTGGTTTTAGCACATAAAGAGACGTTTGCCTGAACAGCATCTTCATTGCATTTTACCTTTGCTATTACTCACTGGTCTGGTATAACTACAACACATCCAAAAATTCCTAAAACTACTTCCCGGGAATTGCAAATTGTGCATATTAACACCCGTAACTTTCTCATGCACCTAGTAACAATCTTGAAGGTATTAATATAAATTTTTGGGGAGCTATAATAACCTCTAGCTCACGTTTTAAAGCTAAAGAGACACTACTTTGACCCTACTGTGTCTTAGAGGGTGGTTTTAGCACATAAAGAGACCACAGAAAGCGTTAGACGTTTGCCTGAACAGCATCTTCCTTGCATTTTACCTTTGCTATTACTTACTGGTCTGGTATAACTACAACACATCCAAGAATTCCTAAAACTGCTTCCCATAAGTTGAAAATTGTGCATATTAACTCCCGTAACTTCCTCATGCACCCAGTAACAATTTTCAAGGTGTAAATATAAATATTTGGGTGGCTATAATAACCTCCAGATCACGTTTTAACGATAAAGAGACACAAATTTGACCCTAATGTGAGTTAGAGTGTGGTTTTAGCACATAAAGAGACCACAGAAAGCGTTAGACGTTTGCCCGAACAGCATCTTCATTGCATTTTACCTTTGCTATTACTCACTGGTCTGGTATAATTACAACACATCCAAGAATTCCTAAAACTGCTTCCCGGGAATTGAAAATTGTGCATTTTAACACCCGTAACTTCCTCATGCACCCAGTAACCATCTTCAAGGTGTAAAATAAATATTTGGGGCGCTATAATAACCTCCAGATCACGTTTTAAAGCTAAAGAGACACAACTTTGACCCTACTGTGTCTTAGAGGGTGGTTTTAGCACATAAAGAGACGTTTGCCTGAACAGCATCTTCATTGCATTTTACCTTTGCTATTACTTACTGGTCTGGTATAACTACAACACATCCAAGAATTCCTAAAACTGCTTCCCGGGAATTAAAAATTGTGCATATTATCACCCGTAGCTTCCTCATGCACCTAGTAACAATCATCAAGGTGTAAATATAAATATTTGGGGCGCTATAATAACCTCCACATCACGTTTTAACGCTAAAGAGACACAAATTTGACCCTACTGTGTCTTAGAGTGTAATTTTAGCACATAAAGAGACCACAGAAAGCGTTAGACGTTTGCCTGAACAGCATCTTCATTGCATTTTACTTTTGCTTACTGGTCTGGTATAACTACAACACATCCAAGAATTCCTAAAACTGCTTCCCGGGAGTTGAAAATTATGCATATTAACACCCGTAGCTTCCTCATGCACCTAGTAACAATCATCAAGGTGTAAATATAAATATTTGGGGCGCTATAATAACCTCCACATCACGTTTTAACGCTAAAGAGACACAAATTTGACCCTACTGTGTCTTAGAGGGTGGTTTTAGCAAATAAAGACACCACAGAAAGCGACAGACGTTAGCCTGAGCAGCTTCTGCATTGCATTTTATAATTGCTATTACATAGTACTGGTCTGGTATAATTACAAGACATTCAACAATTCCTAAAACTGCTTCCCGGGAGTTGAAAATTATGCATATTAACACCCGTAGCTTCCTCATGCACCCAGTAACCATCTTCAAGGTGTAAAATAAATATTTGGGGCGCTATAATAACCTCCAGATCACGTTTTAAAGCTAAAGAGACACAAATTTGACCCTACTGTGTCTTAGAGTGTGGTTTTAGCACATAAAGAGACCACAGAAAGCGTTAGACGTTTGCCTGAACAGCATCTTCATTGCATTTTACCTTTGCTATTACTTACTGGTCTGGTATAACTACAACACATCCAAGAATTCCTAAAACTGCTTCCCGGGAGTTGAAAATTTTGTATATTAACACCCGTAACTTCCTCATGCACCCAGTAACAATTTTCAAGGTGTAAATATAAATATTTGGGGAGCTATAATAACCTCCAGATCACGTTTTAACGCTAAAGCGACACAAATTTGACCCTACTGTGTCTAAGAGTGTGGTTTTAGCACATAAAGAGACCACAGAAAGCGTTAGATGTTTGCCTGAACAGCATCTTCATTGCATTTTACCTTTGCTATTACTTACTGGTCTGGTATAACTACAACACATCCAAGAATTCCAAAAAGTGCTTCCCGGGAATTGAAAATTGTGCATTTTAACACCCGTAACTTCCTCGTGCACCCAGTAACCATCTTCAAGGTGTAAAATAAATATTTGGGGCGCTATAATAATATCCAGATCACGTTTTAAAGCTAAAGAGCCACAACTTTGACCCTACTGTGTCTTTGAGGGTAATTTTAGCACATAAAGAGACCACAGAAAGCGTTAGACGTTTGCCTGAACAGCATCTTCATTGCATTTTACCTTTGCTATTACTTACTGGTCTGGTATAACTACAACACATCCAAGAATTCCTAAAACTGCTTCCCGGAAGTTGAGAATTGTGCATATTAACTCCCGTAACTTCCTCATGCACCCAGTAACAATTTTCAAGGTGTAAATATAAATATTTGGGGCCCTATAATAACCTCCAGATTACGTTTTAACGCTAAAGAGACAACAATTTGACCCTACTGTGTCTTAGAGTGTGGTTTTAGCACATAAAGAGACCACAGAAAGCGTTAGACGTTTGCCTGAACAGCATCTTCATTGCATTTTACCTTTGCTATTACTTACTGGTTTGGTATAACTACAACACATCCAAGAATTCCTAAAACTGCTTCCCGGAAGTTGAGAATTGTGCATATTAACTCCCGTAGCTTCCTCATGCACCCAGTAACAATTTTCAAGGTGTAAATATAAATATTTGGGGCCCTATAATAACCTCCAGATTACGTTTTAACGCTAAAGAGACACAAATTTGACCCTACTGTGTCTTAGAGTGTGGTTTTAGCACATAAAGAGACCACAGAAAGCGTTAGACGTTTGCCTGCACAGAATCTTCATTGCATTTTACCTTTGCTATTACTTACTGGTCTGGTATAACTACAACACATCCAAGAATTCCTAAAACTGCTTCCCGGGAATTGAAAATTGTTCATATTAACACCCGTAACTTTCTCATGCACCCAGTAACAATTTTCAATGTGTAAATATAAATATTTGGGTGGCTATAATAACTTCCAGATCACGCTTTAACGCTAAAGAGACACAAATTTGACCCTACAGTGTCTTAGAGTGTGTTTATAGCACATAAAGAGACCACAGAAAGCGTTAGCCGTTTGCCTGAACAGCATCTTCATTGCATTTTACCTTTGCTATTACTTACTGGTCTGGTATAACTACAACACATCCAAAAATTCCTAAAACTGCTTCCCGGGAATTGAAAATTGTGCATATTAACACCCGTAACTTCCTCATGCACCCAGTAACCATCTTCAAGGTGTCAAATAAATATTTGGGGCGCTATAATAACCTCCAGATCACGTTTTAAAGCTAAAGAGACACAACTTTGACCCTACTGTGTCTTAGAGGGTGGTTTTAGCACATAAAGAGACGTTTGTCTGAACATCATCTTCATAGCATTTTACCTTTGCTATTACTTACTGGTCTGGTATAACTACAACACATCTAAGAATTCCTAAAACTGCTTCCCGGGAATTGAAAATTGTGCATATTAACACCCGTAACTTTCTCATGCACCCAGTAGCAATCTTCAAGGTATTAATATAAATTTTTGGGGAGCTATAATAACCTCTAGCTCACGTTTTAAAGCTAAAAAGAAACAACTTTGACCCCACTGTGACTTAGAGTGTGGTTTTAGCACATAAAGAGACCACAGAAAGCGTTAGACGTTTGCCTGAACAGCATCTTCATTGCATTTTACCTTTGCTATTACTTACTGGTCTGGTATAACTACAACACATCCAAGAATTCCTAAAACTGCTTCCCGGGAATTGAAAATTGTGCATATTAACACCCGTAACTTTCTCATGCACCCAGTAACATTCTTCAAGGTGTAAATATAAATATTTGGGGCGCTATAATAAAATCCAGATCACGTTTTAAAGCTAAAGAGACACAACTTTGATACTACTGTGTCTTTGAGGGTAATTTTAGCACATAAAGAGACCACAGATAGCGTTAGACGTTTGCCTGAACAGCATCTTTATTGCATTTTACCTTTGCTATTACTTACTGGTCTGGTATAACTACAACACATCCAAGAATTCCTAAAACTGCTTCCCGGGAATTGAAAATTGTGCATATTAACACACGTAACTTTCTCATGCACCCAGTAACATTCTTCAAGGTGTAAATATAAATATTTGGGGCGCTATAATAACCTCCAGATCACGTTTTAAAACTAAAGAGACACAAATTTGACCCTACTGTGACTTAGAGTGTGGTTTTAGCACATAAAGAGACCACAGAAAGCGTTAGACGTT
The DNA here is from genome assembly GCA_940337035.1 of Agriotes lineatus. Lineage (NCBI taxonomy): Eukaryota > Metazoa > Arthropoda > Insecta > Coleoptera > Elateridae > Agriotes > Agriotes lineatus. Next base: position 29,421 of record CALNHX010006706.1, read on the forward strand.
TGCCTGAACAGCATCTTCATAGCATTTTACCTTTGCTATTACTTACTGGTCTGGTATAACTACAACACATCCAAGAATTCCTAAAACTGCTTCCCGGGAATTGAAAATTGTGCATATTAACACCCGTAACTTTCTCATGCACCCAGTAGCAATCTTCAAGGTATTAATATAAATTTTTGGGGAGCTATAATAACCTATAGCTCACGTTTTAAAGCTAAAAAGAAACAACTTTGACCCCACTGTGACTTAGAGTGTGGTTTTAGCACATAAAGAGACCACAGAAAGCGTTAGACGTTTGCCTGAACAGCATCTTCATTGCATTTTACCTTTGCTATTACTTACTGGTCTGGTATAACTACAAAACATCCAAGAATTCCTAAAACTGCTTCCCGGGAATTGAAAATTGTGCATATTAACACCCGTAACTTTCTCATGCACCCAGTAACATTCTTCAAGGTGTAAATATAAATATTTGGGGCGCTATAATAAAATCCAGATCACGTTTTAAAGCTAAAGAGACACAACTTTGATCCTACTGTGTCTTTGAGGGTAATTTTAGCACATAAAGAGACCACAGATAGCGTTAGACGTTTGCCTGAACAGCATCTTTATTGCATTTTACCTTTGCTATTACTTACTGGTCTGGTATAACTACAACACATCCAAGAATTCCTAAAACTGCTTCCCGGGAATTGAAAATTGTGCATATTAACACCCGTAACTTTCTCATGCACCCAGTAACATTCCTCAAGGTGTAAATATAAATATTTGGGGCGCTATAATAACCTCCAGATCACGTTTTAAAACTAAAGAGACACAAATTTGACCCTACTGTGACTTAGAGTGTGGTTTTAGCACATAAAGAGACCACAGAAAGCGTTAGACGTTTGCCTGAACAGCATCTTCATAGCATTTTACCTTTGCTATTACTTACTGGTCTGGTATAACTACAACACATCCAAGAATTCCTAAAACTGCTTCCCGGGAATTGAAAATTGTGCATATTAACACCCGTAACTTCCTCATGCACCCAGTAACAATTTTCAAGGTGTAAATATAAATATTTGGGTGGCTATAATAACCTCCAGATCACGTTTTAACGATAAAGAGACACAAATTTGACCCTAATGTGAGTTAGAGTGTGGTTTTAGCACATAAAGAGACCACAGAAAGCGTTAGACGTTTGCCCGAACAGCATCTTCATTGCATTTTACCTTTGCTATTACTCACTGGTCTGGTATAATTACAACACATCCAAGAATTCCTAAAACTGCTTCCCGGGAATTGAAAATTGTGCATTTTAACACCCGTAACTTCCTCATGCACCCAGTAACCATCTTCAAGGTGTAAAATAAATATTTGGGGCGCTATAATAACCTCCAGATCACGTTTTAAAGCTAAAGAGACACAACTTTGACCCTACTGTGTCTTAGAGGGTGGTTTTAGCACATAAAGAGACGTTTGCCTGAACAGCATCTTCATTGCATTTTACCTTTGCTATTACTCACTGGTCTGGTATAACTACAACACATCCAAGAATTCCTAAAACTACTTCCCGGGAATTGCAAATTGTGCATATTAACAGCCGTAACTTTCTCATGCACCCAGTAACAATCTTCAAGGTATTAATATAAATTTTTGGGGAGCTATAATAACCTCTAGCTCACGTTTTAAAGCTAAAGAGACACTACTTTGACCCTACTGTGTCTTAGAGGGTGGTTTTAGCACATAAAGAGACCACAGAAAGCGTTAGACGTTTGCCTTAACAGCATCTTCCTTGCATTTTACCTTTGCTATTACTTACTGGTCTGGTATAACTACAACACATCCAAGAATTCCTAAAACTGCTTCCCATAAGTTGAGAATTGTGCATATTAACTCCCGTAACTTCCTCATGCACCCAGTAACAATTTTCAAGGTGTAAATATAAATATTTGGGTGGCTATAATAACCTCCAGATCACGTTTTAACGATAAAGAGACACAAATTTGACCCTAATGTGAGTTAGAGTGTGGTTTTAGCACATAAAGAGACCACAGAAAGCGTTAGACGTTTGCCTGAACAGCATCTTCATTGCATTTTACCTTTGCTATTACTTACTGGTCTGGTATAACTACAACACATCCAAGAATTCCTAAAACTGCTTCCCATAAGTTGAGAATTGTGCATATTAACTCCCGTAACTTCCTCATGCACCCAGTAACAATTTTCAATGTGTAAATATAAATATTTGGGTGGCTATAATAACTTCCAGATCACGCTTTAACGCTAAAGAGACACAAATTTGACCCTACAGTGTCTTAGAGTGTGTTTATAGCACATAAAGAGACCACAGAAAGCGTTAGCCGTTTGCCTGAACAGCATCTTCATTGCATTTTACCTTTGCTATTACTTACTGGTCTGGTATAACTACAACACATCCAAGAATTCCTAAAACTGCTTCCCGGGAATTAAAAATTGTGCATATTATCACCCGTAGCTTCCTCCACCAATTTTCAAGGTGTAAATATAAATATTTGGGGCGCTATAATAACCTCCAGATCACGTTTTAAGACTAAGAGACACAAATATGACCCTACTGTGTCTTAGAGGGTGGTTTTAGCAAATAAAGACACCACAGAAAGCCACAGACGTTAGCCTGAGCACCTTCTGCATTGCATTTTACATTTGCTATTACGCACTGATCTAGTATAATTATCATACATCCAAAAATGCCTTAAACTGTTTCCGGGGAGTTGTAAACTGTGCATATTAACACCCGTAATTGCTTCTTGCACCCAGTAACAATTTTTTAAGGTGTAAATATAAATTTTTGGTAGGCTATAATAACCTGTAGATCACGTTTTAACGTTAAAGAGACACAACTTTGATGCTACTGTGTCTAGGAGAGTGGTTTTCGCACATAAATACACCACAGAAAGCGATAGACGTTAGCCTGAGGAGCTTCTGCAATGCATTTTACATTTGCTATTACATGCTGGTGTGGTATAACTACAAGACATCCAAGAATTCTTAAAACTGCTTCCCAGGACTTGTAGATTGTGCAAATTAACACCCGTAACTGCCTCATGCACCCAGTAACAATCTTCAAGGTGTAAATTTAAATATTTGAGGCGCTATAATAACCTCCAGATCACGTTTTAACGCTAAAGAGACACAAATTTGACCCTACTGTGTCTTAGAGGGTAATTTTAGCACATAAAGGAACCACAGAAAGCGATAGACGTCGCATTTTATAATTGCTATTACATACTGGTCTGTTATAATTGCAAGACATTCAACAATTCCTAAAACTGCTTCCCCGAAGTTGTAAATTGTGCATATTAACAGCGGTAACTGCCTCATGCACCCAGTAACAATTTTCAAGGTAAGAGTACATATTTTTTTTATTGTAAGAGTAATTTGAGGAAGTGTAAGTTTAAGTTCCTATCTGTTAATATTAGGATTTCATTGCCAAAAAGCTAGTACAAAGGAAAACTGCAAGACTGTAGGGGGTTCCTGGGGAACATGCATGTAGAACTGCCATGTGTTTTGAGGTTAAGTGAACCTTTAATGGTTGGGGTTAAGTGAACCGGTCCAGTTAACCCCATTTTAATTTTTCTTTGTAGAAAATGCCGCAAAATCGCAAACGCACCAATGAGTCGTTCCTATTCAAAAGAGTAATTACAAAATGCAGTAAAATTAATTCATCATGGTGATTTCACGGATAGACAGGCATCAACAAGTACTGGGATACCACAAAGTACATTAAAACGATATGTGGATAACATTTGCAAGTTTTTACAATCGAAGAAGAGCTTTTATTTGTGAAATATATAAAAACGTCATCCAATATCCTTTATGGCTTAAGCAAAATGTCAACAAGATGACTGGCATATGAGTTTGCAGTTGCAAATAATAAGGTGATCAGGCCCAATTGGGAACACAATAAAATGGAAGAAGAGAACTAGCTAATCCAGTTCAGAAAACGCCATAACTTATCTTTACGTACCCCAGAGCAGACATCTTTAAATCGAGCCAAGTTTTAACAAGACTAATGTTAAAGCCACAGAACTTGGGCAATGTCAAAAGAAAGTTCAAATTTGGTCCCCAGGATATTTGAGAAATTTGTAGTACTTTTTGTAAAATGGTCAAGCCAGTCAACCAGTGGGGCTATCTGGACCAAAACTTTTTTTATTTCATGTAATTTGGTAAAAGATATTGTAACAGTATAATTTTTGCCGATTCCTTACATGATAACATTCACTTCTAGAAAAATACACTTAGATAAATTCAAAATTGATTGCAAGCAATTTCCTAATAAAAATACTTCAATATATTGTTATATACCTTGTTAGATTTTTACTTACCTTTAGGTCGGCGTTCTATATTTTTAACTCAACAATTGATCGCCATAAAAGTGTACTTGAGGCCTGTCTCTAGCAACAGTGAAGACGTCGCGAATTCTTTAATTAAGATGTTAAAAGGGAGCGCCAACAAGTTTGACTCAGGTACACTGATATAAGTCAAGAAACTTATAACTTTACATTATATCTAACAATACAATTATTGAACTCAATGTCTAAGATGAAAATGAACAATAGCTTTATTATTTCTCACCCGTTGTATTCCTTGATTTGACAGTTATTCAATTAGGCACTACTATTTGCACGGGGTACCCCAATTAACTTAAACAAATACGTTTAATGAGTACACACTGTTCTTATATGCGAAAGACCATCAGATTCTAGTTAAATCACTTATCTGTTTGTTGTTATACTTGTAGGCGCTTAATAAATCCAGTGACTCCTAACAAATGTCAGCTTGTCAGGCCCCAATCGCTGACTGTCACCTGCTGCACGTAGACCCCAAAACTGCATGATGATTTTCAGCAGACTACCTTCCCGTACGTTTTACGCCTAATACTTGTTGCTATATCAAATTTCAAGATAGAATGAGGTAGATGCCAGAATTACGTCCCTAATAACAGGCAATAAACTATGCAAAACGTTTTCCGTGGTTCCTATATCGCTTCTATGCTCGAATCTACATTCGTCGGAAAGTGATACTCGCTCCCATAATTCCCTACGAGGACGGTCGGTCAGTATTATTCACCTACTATAACCGAAACCACGAAACATTGCGAGATTATCACATTACTTTCCACGAAACCTTTTGCACGTTAAAATATTGTCACTCGTTTTTCAAAAACAAAATCCGTTATTTAATTTCTAGCCTCTAGAAACAACCATTGCCACTCTGATATTAATTTTTGAGCTTTCACCGCGTTATTCCTACTTGATCTTTTATTCCCTACTTATATACCGTAAACTACTAGTATTAGTGCCATATGCTTTTAGCACGTAACAACCTATTCTATTAAACATATACAAAACGATTTTTAAATTTGTGTAAAACATGTTGGATAAAATATTCTAATTTTGATTAAATTTAGCGAGCTATTCTCATTCAATAAATAAGATAGGGTGTAAAAAATTCAATTATAAACTCAAAAACACAAGTAAAAACTTTCCTACGGTCATGAATTCGCAATTGAGTATTCAGCTGATAACTGTAATTACCAGAAAATATAGGCTACAGGTTGAAGTATACTCAATTACGAAAAATACAAAGTTGACTTAATTCATTTAACCTGCTTTTCATCTGTTTTAAGTGGACAACATTATCTGATAGTCACCGTCATCCGAAAACGTGGTTGAAGCAATTGGCTGACCTCTTGAAGAAAATGAGGTGGAGAACCATCCTGCTGAAAATATATTGATACTCATCTTTGTATTTGTACTTACTTAATCAAATAGTACTGAAATAAATTTCTATGAAATTCACATATCATCTGCTTACAAGGGATTAAAAGCAAGTAAAATGCCGTATTAATACACTTTGTATTCTTTGTGATTAAGCACATTTCAGTACGCAACATTGATTTTATCGGAAACTACAGGTCTTAGCGATTTGATACAAGAGTATTTATGTACCTCTTCTGAACCTTTTACCAAACGTTCATAGGTATTCAACATAAATTAAAAAAATATGTCACATTTAATCAACTTCTTTAGTCTGCAATAACTTAATTAAATTGATCTCCTTAGCATAGAATTTCGGCTTAGACCGCGTAGTATTTGTATATGAACACCCAGCATTTTCTGGCTTAATGTGCCTTGCACCTTGTGAAGTCGAGCAAAAACCCGCGCGATGGCCATGCTCTTTGGTGGCTCGTGTTGTTTGAGTATCTTGAGAACGAGGATACTTAGGCAGATTTGGCCGTTTTGCTGTTTGTGCATCCATATTCACTAACGTTTCGCAAGACCTTGCAGCTTGCATCATCAGAGTGAAAGTCGCACTAAGAACCGAAGGTCGGTGTGGAGCTATTTATAGTCTTCTGTGCCAGGCGTGCGGAGTGGCGTAACGCTGGCGCTGGTTGGTCGTCCGAGTGCAACGTAATCCGTGCAGCGTGGCCGTATGACGCAGAGTGGTTGTAACGCTTTAGATCGTGTATCACAGGGGTCCACGTTTTACTAAGCTTAAAGCCATCTTCCCTGTTAATATTATTTGGATGTTTTTCTATTTCTATGGCTTCACGTATCACTCGCGGGAAGTAATGAGGTATTCTGGCAAGTACTCTGGCATGCTCAAATTCTAAAGTGTGCCCATTTGTAAACGTATGCTCAGCTACGGCTGATTTTGTGATGCGTTTGTGTTTGCAATCGCCTTTATGTTCTTGGAGTCTTAGATCAACGGAACGAACAGTCTGTCCAATGTAACTCAAGCCGCAAGAACAAGGAATGCGATATACGCCAGCGGTTTTTAAACTTGGAATCTTGTCTTTTACCGATCTGAAGCCGTTACCCAAAGTTTCCTTGCTCGTGAACACAGTTTTGACGTTGCATCGTTGCAGGACACGTCCTATCTTATCAGTTGAGCCTTTAACGTAAGGTAGAAATGCTAAGCCTTCCAGAGGTGGAGATTCTTCTTTAGCCTTTTTTTGTCATAGTCTTGTCTAGTGCTTTTCGTATGGCGGTAGTTGTGTATCCGTTCCTTTGTAAAGAGTCAAACAGATGTAGCTTTTCTCTCTCTAGATTTTCCTCGTCTGAGATACGAACGGCTCTTGTCGCCAGAGTCTGGAGAACTGTTGCTTTTTGCATTGGATGATGGCGTGAGTCAGCATTTAGATATCTGTCCGTGTGTGTTTTCTTTCTATAGACTGCATGTCCTAAACTGCCATCTGATTTACGTTTCACCAGGACGTCTAGAAACGGAATACTGCAATTTTCCTCTACTTCCATTGTGAATTGTATGTTGGGATGTACAGAATTCAGGTGTTTTAGAAACAGATTCAATGTCTGGCGTCCATGTGACCAGATGACAAAGGTATCATCTACATATCTCATCTGGTCATCTGGTCACATGGACGCCAGACATTGAATCTGTTTCTAAAACACCTGAATTCTGTACATCCCAACATACAATTCACAATGGAAGTAGAGGAAAATTGCAGTATTCCGTTTCTAGACGTCCTGGTGAAACGTAAATCAGATGGCAGTTTAGGACATGCAGTCTATAGAAAGAAAACACACACGGACAGATATCTAAATGCTGACTCACACCATCATCCAATGCAAAAAGCAACAGTTCTCCAGACTCTGGCGACAAGAGCCGTTCGTATCTCAGACGAGGAAAATCTAGAGAGAGAAAAGCTACATCTGTTTGACTCTTTACAAAGGAACGGATACACAACTACCGCCATACGAAAAGCACTAGACAAGACTATGACAAAAAAGGCTAAAGAAGAATCTCCACCTCTGGAAGGCTTAGCATTTCTACCTTACGTTAAAGGCTCAACTGATAAGATAGGACGTGTCCTGCAACGATGCAACGTCAAAACTGTGTTCACGAGCAAGTAAACTTTGGGTAACGGCTTCAGATCGGTAAAAGACAAGATTCCAAGTTTAAAAACCGCTGACGTATATCACATTCCTTGTTCTTGCGGCTCGAGTTACATAGGACAGACTGGTCGTTCCGTTGATCTAAGACTCCAAGAACATAAAGGCGATTGCAAACACAAACGCATCACAAAATCAGCCGTAGCTGAGCATACGTTTACAAATGGGCACACTTTAGAATTTGAGCATGCCAGAGTACTTGCCAGAATACCTCATTACTTCCCGCGAGTGATACGTGAAGCCATAGAAATAGAAAAACATCCAAATAATATCAACAGGGAAGATGGCTTTAAGCTTAGTAAAACGTGGACCCCTGTGATACACGATTTAAAGCGTTACAACCACTCTGCGTCATACGGCCACGCCCCACGGATTACGTTGCACTCGGACGACCAACCAGCGCCAGCGTTACGCCACTCCGCGCGCCTGGCACAGAGGACTATAAATAGCTCCACACCGACCTTCGGTTCTTAGTGCGACTTTCACTCTGATGATGCAAGCTGCAAGGTCTTGCGAAACGTTAGTGAATATGGATGCACAAACAGCAAAACGGCCAAATCTGCCTAAGTATCCTCGTTCTCAAGATACTCAAACAACACGAGCCACCAAAGAGCATGGCCATCGCGCGGGTTTTTGCTCGACTTCACAAGGTGCAAGGCACATTAAGCCAGAAAATGCTGGGTGTTCATATACAAATACTACGCGGTCTAAGCCGAAATTCTATGCTAAGGAGAATAATTCGAGTAACCGCGAAAGCCTCAAACAATACATAATTAAATTGACACTATTTTTTTCTATTATCCTTCTCATCCTTCGTACTGGGTGCTACATTCAAGTGTTGTTTTAAGAATCATACTTTTTTCAGCAAAACATATTTTAAAACATCGGTGTTCTATTTCTTTTGTGGTATGGACGAATACTGGTCTGAAGCGAAACCCAGAATCTATATTTCAATAAAAATCACAGGCGAAGATAAAACTTTTATTTACCTATTAATACAATTAAAGTATAAAATTACGTTTCTTTACAGAATTTTCACCAATTATTTTCATTGAAAGAGTTACCATCGAACTGTGCGGGTGGTGGAGGTGGAGGCCCTCTAGGAGGGAATGGTGGCCTGGGGCCAGCAAATCCCGGTGGTGGTGGCCTCCAATTAGGTGGCGGGGGTCGGCCAGCAGGTGGAGGTGGTGGCGGAAAGCCACCTTGAAACGGTTGTCCGGGAGGCCCAGGGCCAGCCCAGTTGGGGGGAGGTGGCATCATCCTGGGTGGAGGTGGCGCAGAATTCGAAGGTTGCACGCTTGGAGGAATAGGGGGCAGTGGAGGACGTGGAGCAATAGCACCAGCTGGTGGAGCACCAGGCGGTAGTGGCGGCTGCGAAGGAGGCAAAGGAGGTGGCGGTATGCCAGCTGGGAATGTTGCCGGTGGCGGTACAGGGGGAGGGGGCGGCGGTGGCATGCTGGTTGGGGTTGGTGGAGGCGGAGGCATCATTCCTGCCAGAATTACTGGAGGGGGAGGAGGCGCCATTGTCATTCCAGGAGGCATCATGCTCATGGGAGGGGCGTCGGCGAACAGCTGATGGGGTCTGTCAGCTTGTGAGAGTGGATTTTGAGCTGCTAAAAGACGCTCGGCGGCTGAACCATGTCTTTCCCCCTTGGCATCCTTTTTAAATGCGTACGATACTGATATTGGACGATTACATAAGTACTGTCCATTCATGGCTTCTATAGATGCATCTGATGCTTCAAAGCTAGCAAAGTTTATAAAAGCAAATCCTTTGGAGTTTCCAGTTTCCGGATCTCTCATTATCTTAAAATTTATACAATAGAAATACAATAAATTAACAAAATAAATGACTTATATACCTTGGGTGTTTGCAATATCACTCCAAATGCAGAAAATGTGTCATAAAGCAGCTTTTCATCCACTTCTGGATCTAAATTGCCTATGAAAATGTTAGCCCCGACATCCAAATTCTTCTGATGAGCCGATGCTTTGTTGACTCGTATTGGCTTCCCATACAACTTGATCATGTTCATTATTTTTATTGCATAATCTGCATCTTCTTCTCCCATGAATTCTACGAATCCATAGCCCTGGTGCATCATTGTTACACGGTCTTTGGGCATGTGAACGTTCACTAAAAAACGATTATAAAAGAAAGATTTAATATTATTCCACAGGGTGTCTACTAATATACAATTTTAAAATTCCAGGAAAATTCAAGGACCATTTTTGTAAAATTCCACGTATTTTCACACTAATCCGCCATATTTTTGTTAGCTTCACGCACGTTGTGGTTGTCAACTTGTCTAGAAAAGACAGAACATTACACCAGAAACACCATGCGCGTGCTTTGGGTCTTGTTAAGTCACACGATAGCTGGTAGACAAAAATTAAACTAACTAATATTACGTACGACGCTAACACTTTTACATATTTTTTCATAACGAGCAAAATGGTTGCCCGGTTAAATGTGAATCACGTGATTTTTTAAATTTCATAGTTTACATTCCAGATTTTCAGGAATTCCAGGTTGGAAGACACCCTGTTGCAGCTTTGAATTGATGATACGAAGACATAATTTTAGTTTTTCAATTAATTTATAAAGAATTCCTTTGCAACTTCAAGATCAATTTGAAATATGAAGCTTCCGATTAAGTAATAGGAGTTCAACATAGTATTACAATTACCATGAAAATGATATTGCAAATAGTTACATTAAACTACTATTACAATAAAATCACTTTTCAACTTACCGAGAGGCCCTGCTTGTACGAAGAGTTCCCATAGTAATGATTCTGTGACTTTATCGTCTAAACCACCAACGTATATAGTAGCATCTGGAATTATAGTTATTTGGTTAAACAATACTCTACAAAAGGTACAAATGATTTCTTACCCCTATTTCTTTCAGCTATAGGCCCGTTTGCCATTTTAAACTAGTTTACACTGTGTAGCACAAAACAATCTTTGTAGCCCATTCGCATAAAGTAAGGTTAGTTTGCCGGCATACATTGTGTTTGTTAAAACGGTCACGGTAAAATAAGACATTTCTTTTTACTTAATGCACGCTTGAGTAATAAAGTATTTAACGTTTACTATATTATAATCTTTCATTATTTATATTATATAAAGTAAGTTTAAGTAGCTGTTAATGTTTTTATTTCCCCCCGCATAGTTAGATGTATTAAATCTTAATAAATCATATTAATAGCAATGAAAAAACCTGGAATTGGTCAAATTCTTGTGTCTCATACTAAGAGGTGTTTATTAATAAAATCATTTAGAATTGGCTATGATTTACTGAGCGTATGTCTTAGTGCACCTACTCTCAGTTGTCATGTTATTTGTCATGTCATTTTGACACAAACTGACACAAAACCTAACCCGCAAATCTCGAATTTGACATAGACTGACAATGCACTTTAATACTGCCAACTGATTCAGGCTATACAGGGCCTGCTGCAATTGGATTTAAAAAAAAACGCTTGTTATAAATATACTTAAGAAATATTGCTTAAAACTTTGCTTAATCAATTCTTGTAGGTATATCGTAGTTAGAACAAACTAAAAATTTAATTTGTTTGAACATTCATTAACTAACATGCATGTGTTCTACAACAATGGAAAGCTCTCGACGTGGACCTCTTTTGTAGCGTCAATGGTTGATGGTTGCCGAGTTATGAGAGTTTGAAATTTTTAAAATGTTGACCTTTGGCGCGCACAATCTCAGGAACAGTGCGTGAGCTCCAATTATTTTCTGGTATTTTACCACCATGAGAAGGTGGGTTATTCATATAATATAACGAGAACAGATAAAGTACTATTACTACCAAAAATCTGGTGTGATACACGCACACATCTTCCTTTTACAGTGATCTTATAATTAGTCAAAAATTTGATTTTTAATTTTTAAGCATTTGTCAAAAATTTTTAAAAATTACAAATTCTACCAAAACGGTGCAAAATAGAGCGTTAGGTGAAGAGACAAATTTTCTTTAGAATTTCAAGCTGAATTCAAAAATGTAATAATAAACCGGGTGTTCTATTTAAAATAGGAGGTAATAAAAAAAAATAGAAAAAAAACCAAAAGAAACCCATTTTAGAAGTATTCAACTGGAAAATCACCTATCTCACATCAATACACATTAAAAATTTAATAAAAATAAGAAGTTTGAAAAAAATCGTTAATGCCGTTTTTTAAAAAATCGAAAAAAAACTGAAAAATCACAAGAGTAAACACCTACTTCCGGTTATGCGATTTTCTTCAAAAGCTTGCTGTCGCATCTATATGGTACACTAAACTTATATATGAAGTTTCAACGACTTATATCTTTTCGTTTTTGAGATATTTTGTTCACAGGCAAACACACAGACACACACTCACACAGCCAGACAGACCAATGAAAAAAAAATAATTTTTTGGGTTCAGGGGACTCTAAAACGTGAAGATCTGTTGAAAACTCAATTTCGAATTTTTGGGGTGAATCCAATACTTCCTTTATTGTAAAAGGAAGTAAAAATATATGAGTATTTCCAAGTGACATCACAAGCTTCGCCCTAACAGCTGATCGTGACAAGCAACTGTAACTTTCTTATGGAAGCTTTCCATAAATTCTATCTTTTTAAGTTTGGCGTCCTGTGTCCACTGTACTGAGTGTATTTAATACAGCAGTGTAGTTAGGTGTTGCTTACTAATTCTGTAAACAGGTAAAGGCAGTACTCGATTTGTATTACAACTTTTGATGGTGGTGTGGGGGTATCAATAACCACCCACAAATTGATAAGATTTTCGTGATTCAGGTTAAAATACTCTTTTCAGTTGAAAATTGAAGGAAGTTATAGGGCCGGTTGCAGAAAGCAATGTTAAGTCTGGTGTTAGCTAACGTCGCGTCAAAGTGAACAAAATCGCATCAAATTTTGTTTACTAATGTATTAGTTACCATAAGCATTTGAGATTTGATTAGTTTTTGTTCACTTTGACGTCGCGTTAGCTAACACCAGACTTAACATTGCTTTCTGCAACCGGTCAATAGAGTTGTAAAATAGTTTAGTGAAAGGTTCTCTAGTTTAATCCAAAAGTTGGTTAAGTAAAATATTTTGACAGTGAATAAAGAACATAACCTTGAAACCGACAAAAATGCCAAGATTTTGTGCTGTGTTTGTGTGTTCAAATAGAAGTAACCGAGAGACAGAAAAGACATATTTTGGATTTCCTGGTGTGCGAGATAGAAGAGGTCGAAATATTCCTGAGGGCATAAGTTTGTTCAGACTACTTTTTAACAGAGGTAATGCATTTCTATTATCAAAACATCTCTATTGATTAAATGGAGTCAATTTGGAATTTTCAGGAAGACCGGCGGCGTCTGGTGATTTAATTAATCCAGACTGCGTTTCCCACGAATCACGATAGTCTTAAATAACACAACAAATCCTTAAAACTACTAACTAAATTACTTATAAACTGAACTACACCTATAACGTGTAAAAAAGTATCGATTTTTGTCTAAAAAATCGAAAAATCTCCTCAAACCACACAAAGGTTGTCCTCGATCAGCTGTTGTTGGGCGGAGCTATGACGTCACTGTGACGTATTTGGAAAAGGCTACTTATTATTAACCTTGTTTCTCCAGTAACCATAAGAAAATTATAAAGGAAGCATGTAAAAGGAGGGGAATTGGCCCGGCTTCTGCAGTTTAGCCATATGAAGGTGGTATTCATTCACCTTTTACAAATTTTAAATACTGTCGTCATTCATCAACTACCGCTGCCGGTCTAATAATATCTTCCATTTAGAAGGCAAATTTTGTTCCGTAACACAACTTGACAGCTAGTGGTGTGAGTCATAATAATAATAATTTGTTGTGTATTCGTAATTCTTGCAGCAGTGAAAATGAAGCAGAAGATTGAGTTAGATCAGTGCCTCAGCGATTCCCCAAAATTTCGGTAAGTAAAACGGCATAAATTTCGTTCTGCGGCATAGACTTCCAGTAAAACATTAATTTTTTAATTTTTAAATGCAGACAACTGCTGGAGGAAGAAGAGACGAGTATTGATCAGTTGGAACATAAGTTGGACAAAATTTTGAAAATGTGCGGCTCAATGGTAGATACAGGAAAAACATATGTTGCCCATCAAAGGTAGGTCGGAGCAATAGGGTGTTTTTATACGTTACCTACTTTCAAAGTAAAAGTGATGACAAAAATTGAGATAAAAAGAGTTGGATGCAGTTAGTCACTAATTGAATCCACAAATAGCTCATACTGCTATTAAAAGTTGTCCTCGTTTTGTTCACAGTTTATTTGCAAATAGCTTGTGGGATCTGAGCACACATTTTCGAGAGGACCCCCAAGTTTTAGCTGCCTTAAACAAGTTAATTCATAGTCTGCAGGAAATGAACAAATTCCATACGATTCTTTTAGATCAGGCCTCCAGAACTATTTTGAAGAATTTAACATCATTTGTAAAAAAGTAAGTATAGCTATGTTTGAACTCTGCTTAGGAATTTAAATAAAACTAATAGTTATAATTTGCAGCGATATAAAACACGTTCGTGACAGCAAGCAGCACTTCGAAAAAATTTCTATAGATCATGACAATGTCCTGATCCGCAATTCTCAGATGCCACGCAGTAGGCATCACGAGGTGGAGGAAGTTCAGAATTTGTTAGTGGCCACACAGTCATGTTTTAGACACCAAGCCTTAGATTATGTGTCAAGTATATGGATGCTGCAAGCTAAGAAACGACATGAAGTGTTAGATACGGTGAGACTATAAATTATTTTCGGTTGTTCATGGTGATAAAAAATGGTCGACGTGATTTTTAAAGCAACTGAGTCAGTCGCTCTAGGTATGAGAATTGAACTTTTTATATCAGTACCATAGTCAAGTTCCCTAATCACTCGAATATGCTGGCGATAAAATTTTATAAATAACAATATAAACGATGCTATATATTATTTCCAGAAAAGTGGAAAGATTTCTTATAAATTTAAATGATAATGAAAGATAGTCGACAGTTTGTATTGGAGCAAATGTTTTATTCAATTACAAATCCCAGTGTGATTCATGTTCTTGTACAAAGTTATTTTTAAATTAGATCATAAGGCTATTCAGTTATGATGTTATGAATCATAATGTGAAATTGTAGTATGGTACTAAAGGTGAACAAAATCAATTCAGTATCATATAACAAAAGTAGATAACTACACACTGAGTACACATACTGACTTCTGCATCTTTTCAGATATAGCCGTGATAAATTTAAGGTCTTTAATAGTTGAGTAATTTTTATAACTTTTAATTAGAAGTCTTTAAATATGTGTATTGGGTTCTTCATTTGTTTAAGATATCTCGATTTGAAATAGCAAAACATTTTAAAGATATTTGTTTACTATCATATTTGTTGACTGTTGTTAAATATTAACCTAACAGATAATCTGAGTGCAGCATGTTTATAATGTATGAAACGTTTTAAAATATTAATATGGACCACTCGAGTTAAATATACATATTAATGATATAAAATATGCAGAAATAGGTTATTTGGCTTAGTTTTGTCTATAAAAATTGTTATGATTTAGGGCATAAGTGGCTTTTATTTTTTATGACTAATAAAATAACCGAAAAAAGTGAAGCAAACTCTCCACCTGCTGGCGATATTACAAATGAATATAGAAAAATTGCATTAATTTTTTCAATCAATCCTTAACTTATGTGCCTATAATATGTAACTTAGAGCCTGTGGATTTTCTCATGAACTGTAAAATGTACAGTTTAGGAAGAGAGATAGCTGGAGGAAAAAGGAGAGCGATACATTTAAAGGTGAAAGCTGAAAACGGGTATTTTGACGCAGAAAATTTAAAATGCATTTAAAACAAGCACTTTTTTTAATAAAAATGTGTATTGCTTAATTAAATAAAAAATCCTAACCTCAGAAGATAATACGATGTAGTTTTTCTTCTGCTTCATTATAGACAATTCTGCCTGTTCTTTAACCACCACCTAGGCTATCACTCTTGCACTTTCTGGCTCGTCCTAAGCTTCTTCTTCATGCTGGGGATCGGTCACTTGCTACTTTAGCTAGACGTGCGGTGTTCATTCGATCAATGTGTTGGTTCCATTCTCGTTTTCGATTATTAACCCAGTTTGTTACTGGTTCTTCGATGTTGCACATTTCTCGGATTTCCATGCTAGACACTGTCTAAACAGGTTTTATTAACTTTTATCTGCCACGGTTCTTGCTTCAGCACCGTAAGATGGGTCTCACAACGCTTTTATATATTTTGGTTTTTGTATCCGTAGTGAGATACTATTTTTTCATATGCTATTATTGGGCATCTTCAATTGGATTTGCTCCCTGACTTCTGCTTGTACATTACCCCAGCTGCGTATTTTGGTGACTTAAGTAATTTATAAGCTGTCGCAATACGCCTAACGTCGGGGTTTTCAGCTTGACACAGGTTTCAAGTTACACTACCTAAAGGCTCTACTTGAAAAATTAAAGACTTCAGTAGCTTAAAATACGTTTAGGTATAATTTAGTCGTCAAATTCTTTTCATGGAATAAAATTAAATTTTCTTC
Source organism: Agriotes lineatus (assembly GCA_940337035.1). Taxonomy (NCBI): domain Eukaryota; kingdom Metazoa; phylum Arthropoda; class Insecta; order Coleoptera; family Elateridae; genus Agriotes; species Agriotes lineatus. The sequence continues at coordinate 45,944 of CALNHX010006706.1, forward strand.
AAATTAATAAGATACGATCAACGGAAAAATATTGTAACTAACTCGTGTGTTAATCGGCGATTAATAATCTCTACAATTAATGCGCTCGCGCGTTAAAATGTCTCGATGTACTAGACAACAAATGTTTATTTTTTAAATTTTTCTTTAGAAACTATACAATTTTTGTATCTTTTATAGTTCTAATAATAGTAATAAAAACAAATTTATTTTGGCATGTCAAGTTTTAAAAAATAAAATTATTGAAAAGTAAATGAAATAATATTAATTAGCCTATGTACATTACATGGAGCTGTATGCTATCGTCCTGTTTGGATTATTTATACACGTACGGAACATTATGAATTAAAAAGACGTTCGGCTTGCTATCACAAACTGATTTACGTTGAAACGAAAGAGCCGGTGTAGCTCTTTATACACTGTGTCCACATTTTGATGCTCAGCATTGGTATCTTGGTTATTAGAAGACATAGAGCACCGGTTAAATGGAGAATGTTTTGCAGAATTCAATACTCGCAACAAATCTCATTTAAAATTCACCCTAACTTTTTAAAATTTTGAGATAATTTGAAAAAACCAAAATTTTCCAATTTCAATCTTCCTCAACAACTCGATAACACCTAATGTGACAACTTCTAAAGTGTTACAATGTTAAGACACTTTTTTAAGACAATTCTTTTTATGTAAACAGAAACCCCCGATTGTCATTTGTTTTCAAGTTATTAGTGCTATCTTTTGTTTTTCGTATGGCAGCCATATTGGATTTTCAGTTAGTTAGATATTCTTTAAATAGAGCTTTTCAACGATGTATGCAAAACATTCCGCATTTAACCGTTGCTCTATGTGTTCTAATAACCGAGATACCAATGGTGAGCATCGAAATGTGGACACAGTGTATACCCACATAGCCAGAAATAGACCAATTCTTAATTTGATTGGTTCCAGAGCAAAAATGGGCGTGGTTTAAGTGCTCTGACATAGGAAACATGCAAGGACATCCACTCAATGTTCGGCAGAACAATATTTCTTGTACTATCTTTATTATATAAAAGTAATTTTGAAATTGTGTAAAATTGAATGCGTTTTTAAAAAAACTATTTAAGAACATTTCTCAAAATTCTGACGTGATGGAGCAAATTTGAAATCAGATTCAAAATCAGCATGACAAAAGATATAAACTACACGTATTGATGTATAAGAAAACCAAACTGTGTTGACCAGTGTTATTAATCGTTCTCATTAACATACTTGTTCGTTAAATAACTATTAATTACTAACGTCTATTCTTAATATTGTGTAGTGTTTATTATGTTACTGTTAGGATTCCTAACAATGCATAACCTGGTCTATTTTATTATCCACCACTAACTGGCATCTTATTGAATGCGATCACTATTGATTTCATCTTTTCTGCAGCAATTTTCATATTGTTACGTTTTTACGCTCGGGCTATTTACAAAATTATACGACGCTTCTTGTATTAAACATTTATTTACAGCTATTAATTATTATTATTTACAAACACACGAATTAACAAGGCAGAACACAAATTACTTAAACTACAGGCACTATTTCTGACAACGATACACTAATTATTTATATACGGCTTAACAGTAATGATTTATATGGTTATACACTCTATTTATTTAGACTGGATTAAATATCAATTATTTATCTGGCTATTTATGTTATACAGGCGTTTATTTATGTGTCGGCCTTACGTCTTCGAGTTTGATGAGAACTCCTTTCTTATTTTTGCCGCGCGTATTTATATATCAGGTAATTTCCTTTGCTCGACCTTTCCTGGGAACCTCATGACGCATCCATCGCAGCTGGCTCCAAGGGCGCTGGCGTCACGCGTCTGCACCTGGGGTCCAAGGTTGCTTCTCGAGTATTGGGACGCGGCATTTCTGGAACAGTTGGGCCGAGTCATATGTCCGGGGCAACGACCCGGCTGTGGCTCGTTACAATATTGTATCTTGCATCTATTATTTTGAACTGCATCAGTAGTCTTTGGAGGTTGTCTTCATTTTCAGCTAGTAATATAGCATTGTCTGCATAACATAGGATCTTTATACTCTCTCTGCATATCTAAAGCTGGGTATTGACTTGAGCATTTTTACGCGCACGAATGGCTTGCGCACACACATGTTTGTTTGCAAAAATTTAAAAATGTACACAATAAGTTTTGGTTTGTGCGTGCAAATATCAGCTCCAGTGTGCGTTAATAACTTGCTGTATATGTGTGATGTGACGAGGAGAAATGTCTGAAATAGATATAACAGTTGCAAGTGCAGCATTTATTGTAATGCACTGTATTATTAAAAAATTAAAAATCCAAACGATGGTGGACTATTAATTTTTGCATCCTATGCATCTATTTTCGTGTTTCTATGAAAGTAAAATTGATGTTTAGCATCCCATGATAATATGGGATGTTTTTCATATTCATCAATTAATTGTACAACCAATTCATTGCTCTATTCCATTGTCGATTCGTATTTTTGCATATACAATAATGATATTTGCGCGCTCGAATAAACAACCTTAACGTTGATTGAACTCGTCCAAACTGAACACACAGGTTCTTTTATGAAATTTCAGAAACCGACAAGTGATGGATTGTGTTCGTACATGTTGCGGCGTACGCGCACACAAATTCCGGCTGGTACTCATTAGAGCAATTTTATGCACAAACCGTTAGTGAGCGCAAAAATGCCCCGAGATTTTTGACGTGACTAATTTTGCCCATCAGTAGATCAAATAAGAGCGGGCTCAGAGAGTCTTCTTGTCGTATGCCCTTACAAATTAGGATTTGATCTGATAACTTACCATTTATGTGATTTCTCACAGTGTTATACTATATTGAAATGGTCTTTAGCCCGTTACACAACTCTGCTTGCAGAATCAATAATTTAAAGCGAGTCAATAAAGCACAGAGCTGGGGTAAGCAGGCAACTGCAAGAAGTCACATTAGAAATTTTGATTCATGATTACATCGGTCAAGCATTGCCGATATTAAATGAAATTACTTTAGAATGAATGGCAATAAGGCAGAGCTCAAATTGTAAATTGGAGTAATTGAAATATCAATTAATATAAATTAAGAGGTTGGTGCAACGTAAAGCCAATCAAAATTCAACAAATCTATCAGCAAAGGGATTTATTACATGCAGGTTAATTAAATTTACATGTCAGTATAATTAAATAAGTACAGTTCTATGAACTTTTTAAATAAAGGTAAGAAGGACAGAATATTCAATACAGTGCAAAAAGAGCACAATAATAAATCGAATAAGGCTATAAGAAAATGCAGCAGTAATATTTGAAGATTGGTGAAACCAATTAGAAATTTTAAGGTATTGTAAAAACTACATTGACAGCTTGAGGAGCCGGAAATTCACGTACCAGCGAGACGTTACCATTTCGAGTAAGCAACAGGCATATCCTAGTCTCCAGACAAATTATTTACCAAATAAATAACCAAATTAGAATTGTGAGGTTAGTGGAGCGGATAACATCTGAATTCACCCAAGCCGCGTCCTTTTACGTCATGAAACAAAGAACACTGGAAACAAAAGAGAGATTAGCCCGCGAAATTACCATAAATTGAATAAATACCTGATAATTTGTTCATAGATTTGCGTTTGAATTCACTGTAATTACACAAAAACGAACCGCACATTAAATCTATTTGTTGATGGATTCAATTTGACAGCACAGTAAGAGTTTGCGCGTTGCTACTTCTAAATTTCACAGCCCTGTGGCGTAACACGGGGATTTTTATTTTGTACAAACAGGTGAACCTAACCTGATTGAGTTTTCAATGCCTACCGAAAAATAGAGCTAGCCATAACTTATTAAGTTGCAGATGTGCGCAATACATAAAGGGCAAAACACTGATTCAATGAACCCATTGATACGGTTCATTGTTTATTTTAATCAGTAAGAATTTGATTTTAAAATAAAAATATGTGTAGGGTGTGTATTTATTTATTCAATTATAAATCATAATTAATATTAAGTTAACATAATAATCCTTTACAATATATCTCGAATTGTTTCTATTAAAATAGTGGGTATTTGGTGTTCTAACAATGTGTCCAGTACATCGGCGTCGAAGGTCTTTTCTGGGCCGAACAGACATATGTAGGCAGGGTTATTGAATTCTAGTGCTTTTTCAGTAATCATTATTATAAATATAGCGTCTAAATAGGACTTACGATTACCAGTTCTAAAGCTTTGTTGTTCATTATTGAAATTCGTTAAGTTATGTTCTTAGCAGGTTAATGCCTCTGTAATTTTCTGTATTTTTACAATCTGTTTTCTTAAATGGCGGTATTAGTATTCCTGTCCTCAACTCATCAGGTATTTTACGGTGATCAAAAATTTGTTGTTTGTTTGTTAATGGACCGGGTGCCATAGATATCGACTGCTGTGGTCATAATGGTCAAAGTCCCACGTAGAATTTTGCCGAGACTAAGGAGTTCCAACCCTAGCAAGGGATCTGTTACATGCTACACATCGTAGTAACATGGGACCCATGGCTTTGCATCACTTCCAAATTCTTGGAATTCTTTCATCTACATTTTTTATTTTTAAAAACCTCACCAGGCACAGGGATCAAACTCGTAACCTTAGATCAGTAGTCAGAATGCTTAACCACTGAGCTTTCAAATCCGGCTCAAAAATTTTGTGTCATTTCTTTAACTATTATCTGTATTTTAACAATTTATTTGATATATTATTTTCGCCTGCCACTTTCTGATTATAGTTTTTTTATGGCTTCTATAATTTTTCTGTTATCGACCGTTGCTTCTTCATTATTTATGATTCTGAGATCGATGTCTTGTCTTACTTCACTGTCTGCTTTAAATATGTTGTGAAATACTCAACCCATTCTTTTTGTGCAATTTTTTCACTTTCCACTATTTCTTTTACTTCTTTTTTTTGCGACCTTATAAATCTCCATATTTGCTTCCGTCTCTCGTAGTGTTCAAACTTCGTTTAAACATGGATTTAGCATAAGAGTGTAAAACAAAGTGAAATTGGGCAAATACAAAGAAACATATGCAAGCGAGTTACAACACTATCAAAAAGCGTGCCAATTCCGTGTTTACAAACAGACGCTGCAGTTTATCAACCGTAGTAGGTCATATTACGATGCATGCAGCAAGCGCCTTCTACAAACGGTGCAGTTTGCATGGTCAGTTGGTCAGATGACAAACAAAGTGTATACAATTACGCTATCTTAAACGCAGACTAATGTAATTTTACTAATAGGTACCTGTATATATAGTTCTGTATTGTGATTTTAAATTTAATATACCTTTAGCAATGATCGTATATTCATTGATGGTGGTTGACAAAGGCTACAATTGTCAATAACGAGGTGGTTTGGCCTGACCATCTCACACTATCTCTTATAACAACGAATTAAGCTTCAATTCATGTTAAGGAATTAACCTGATTCTACAAACTATAAAAAAGTGCTAAGTTTCCAGAGTGAATTTGGCTACCTTTTTTACATTGGTCCTTCGAGCCGGATCCAAATTTTGGGCTATTTCAACTGGACCGGACTTTGAAGGAAAAGGAAAATTGAAGGATTTTTTACACGTAGAACTTATGCTCCATGTTACTTGAGAATATTCCCGGTAACCTTTTAGCCGTCTTATCTCAGAGTTTATTAGATTTCTAGTCAATTTGTCTTCTTCATAGGCTGTAGGTGTGTTCTGTGTCTTGTATTTCATGTATACTGTTCTTTGTTGTTTTACCAACATCTTTTTTTCATTGCAGAATTATGGTTTACTGTTGTTTACTGATCGTTGATTACAGCTTCAGTGGCAGCTTCTATATTTGTTTTTATTTTCGTTCAACTTTCATTGATGTCTTCTTGCTTCTCAACTTTATTCTTTACTACTCTTTTGTAACTTTTGGTTATATAATTCGTTTACTGATCCATCTTGTAGAGACTCAACATTAATTTTATTTTCATATATTGGGGTACATTTGGTTTTTTAAAAGTTAATTTTTCCCTAAACCAATGAACGGTCATTCCCCATATCAGCCAAATTTAGACATCTAGTAATTTGTATATTTTAATTTTTCTGAAGAAGCCACAAAAGTGGCGAAACATAAAACAATGTTAACAATTTAATAATAAACTTGGCTGCGACTTCTTCACGAGCGAAAACCAAAGTTTTTTTTCTGTCCAACGAAATAATTAAATAATTAGTAATGATTATTTGTATGTATATTTTTTTATTGAAGAAGTCTTAAAGAAGGTTTATGTTACTTGGTGCTGCCATTGCTCATTAACTTCTTTGATAGCTTTTGTGGGGTAAAAGATAACTACGTATAAATTTTGAATCAAAATTTTGCATTTTATTTATTTCTTAATAAATTAGAAATATTTCCTTAATTTGAATGTAGAACACTTCAAGACGTAAAGAGATATATTTATCATATTTAAATTTGAATATAAAAAGTAAAGTATTGTATAAATTACTGCTATAAATTAAGTAAAAAAAATCTGGTGTGATACACGCACACAACTTCATTTTACAGTGATCTTATAATTAGACAAAAATTAGATTTTTCATTTTTAAGCATTTGTCAAAAATTTTGAAACATTACAAATTCTGCAAAAATCGTACCAAATAGAGCGTTAGTTGAAGAGACAAATTTTCTCTGGAATTTTAAGCTGAATTCAAAAATGTAATAATATACCGCGTGTTCTATTTAAAATAGGAGTTAATAAAAAAATAGAAAAATTCAACTGGAAAATCACCTATCTCACATTAATACACATTCAAAATGTAATAAAAATGTGAAGTTTGAAAAAAATCATTAGAGCCCTTTTTGAAAAAATCGAAAAAAACTGAAAAATCACAAGAGAAAACACCTACTTCCGGTTATGCGATTTTCTTCAAAAGCTTGCTGTCGCATCTAGATAGTACACAAAACTTATATATGAAGTTTCAACGCCATACCTCTTTTCGTTTTTGAGATATTCTGTTCACAGACAGACACACACACAGACAGACCAATGAAAAAAAATATGATTTTTGGGTTCAGGGGAGTCTGAAACGTGAAGATCTGTTGAAAACTGAATTTCGAATTTTTGGGGTGAATCCAATACTTTCTTTATTGTAAAAGGAAGTAAAAAAAATCTGGTGTGATACACTCACACAACTTCCTTTTACAGTGATCTTACAATTAGTCAAAAATTGCATTTTTAATTTTTAACCATTTGTTAAAAATTTTCAAAAATTACAAATTCTACAAAAACGGTACAAAATCGAGTGTTAGTTGAAGAGACAAATTTTCTCTAGAATTTTAAGGTGAATTCAAAAATGTAATAATATACCGGGTGTTTTATTTAAAATAGGAGTTAATAAAAAAAATAGAAAAAAAAACAAAAGAAACCCACTTTAGAAGTATTCAACTGGAAAATCACCTATCTCACATCAATACACATTAAAAATGTAAGAAAAATGTAAAGTTTAAAAAAAATCGTTAGAGCCGTTTTTGAAAAAATCGAAAAAAACTGAAAAATCACAAGAGTAAACACCTACTTCCGGTTATGCGATTTTCTTCAAAAGCTTGCTGTCTCATCTACATAGTACACAAAACTTATATATGAAGTTTCAACGCCATACCTCTTTTCGTTTTTGAGATATTCTGTTCACAGACACACACACAGACACACACACACACAGACAGACCAATGAAAAAAAATATGTTTTTTGGGATCAGGGGACTCTAAAACGTGAAGATCCGTTGAAAACTCAATTTCGAATTTTTGGGGTGAATCCAATACTTCCTTTACAGTAAAAGGAAGTAATTAGTACAAACTTTATATCAATGATTTACAACCTAAATTATTTTCTGCGATATCGTCATAATCTTAGGTCATATAAAAATCTAATTGGTTGCTGTCTTTGCTTACTCTAATAATCAGTTTGTCTATAACATATTCCTTTTCTGAACACTCCTTTGCTAATCTTCATACATTATCTAGCGTGAATGTTGTGTTGTGTGCAGCTACATAATTTTTTACTGATGGCCATATTTATGTTAAAGCCGGTCTTAGACACATCGCGAATGTTCACGAGTCCGAGTAACCTCGCAGACTACTCGTATATACTTGTACTAGTAACATTGGGGAATACTTGTGAGCCAAATTGGCGCTGCTCCATGAGCTACGCAAAATATCTGCGCGAACCGAAAACCTAATCTCAAATAACATAAAAGCGCTGTATCTTCATGAGGTGTGTGAGGCTTTTTTTAAAAATAGGTAGTGAACAAGGGGAGCAGATTATGGTCAGTGCTGCATATTTGGTTATGTCTTCCGGTTACTTATTACCAATTATCAATTAAAATTTATGGTGGTATGCACCCTTCATGTCGTAGTTCTATGAAGCAACTAAAATTAAATTTTTGTATGTATACATGAGTAATCGCGAGTAGTCTGGGAGCTCTACCGCAGTGCAACTACGAGCAAAAGTGAATATAATTTTCCTTTGATTTTTATTTTACCGATAACCGATGGGAACTGCACGAGCATACACATAGCACGAGTGGCTCATTCCAGACTACTCGCGAATGCCTGTATTGGTGAATATTCGCGATGTGTCTGGGACCGGCGTAAGGGATTTAGCTCAGGGTGGTATGGGGGTAGTCAAAGTACAACATGACCATGTTGAGCAATAATAGAATCAGTTGCATCATTTTTGTGGGCGGGTTTGTTTGCTTGAACTTTTGAATATAACTCATCTTCGGTTTCTTTCAATTCGTAGGGAATTTCTTTTTCTGACGGCAATTGTTGCATCTTTAATTTTTTCTAGCTCTAGGTAAAGCAGCTAAATTCAACATTGACATCTCCTTGACGTCAAACACATAATAGGAGTGTAAAATGCACAATATATATTTCGACAAATAAAATTGCCTTCTTCAGTTGTATACAATTTGAATAAAGACATCTGTAATAAAATGAACAAATTAACTGTTCTTAAATATTAATAATTTACCTGTTTAAAATGTAGCAATAATCATAAAGTGATGTAAGTTATTGAAGTAATTCTTTTGTTATTCATCCAGGATATAAAATTGATTGACGAGACATCTATATTAAATCTAGGGCCTCTTAAGTTATAATTAATTTCTTTAATTTAAAATTAAGGTTTCAAAATTATGAAAAATAGCTAAAACAGAAACAAATAACTTACTTTTTAAAAAAAAGTATCTATTAAAGATCATTTTCCTTTTTGACTTCTTGGATTTATTTCTATCACGTAATTGTCTGCAACTTAAATTATCGTTTTTATAGAATATTGTTTAATAGCTAAAACATAATGAAAAACTTACTCTTTGAAGTATGTGATAAAATTTGACAGCTTTATTATTAGGTTTGTCATTAAAAAATCTGTAATAAAAATGTTAACTTTATAACTACGTACTATATGAGGTCGAATATGAAAGAATCAAGTTACATTAATGGGTGCAATTATAATCCTTATTGTAGTTTTTATTTATGTTCCACTAAGTATTTGCAAAAATTTTTTAATCTTTTAAATGACGGCCCGCCAATGTTTAAGCCATGTTGGAAATCTGTTACTTGACATTTTTATAATTTTTGGCTTTTTTATTATTCCTGTAAAATTAGACATTTCTAAACTTTTATGGGTAATATGAAATAAGTTAAATATACCTTTAATAGTTAAGTGTTTCATCTAATATTGTTGTGATGGTCAGAGGAACTGTTGTATTTCTTAAATTTGTATTTTAATGGAACTTTGTATCAACCTTTACCAGCCATGACAGGAGTAATGTAAGACGCTGTAAAGTGCATGCGTAAAAATTAATTTAATTTGATCAAATTCTCAAATATCAATTTACCAAAATTCAAAGTTTTATTTTAATTTCTTATTAAGTTTAACAATTACGGAAAGATATTTTTATTATATAATTAATTATGAGTTATAATAGATTATGATAAATTATGTTTAGTTTTTTAATGTCAGTTTTATAATTAATAGTAAATGGATTTTGTTTTTTTATTTCTACCATTTCATAAATCAGTCTTTTTTGTAGATTGCTTCCCTTTTTTTGTAGATTGCTTCCCTTTGAAGTATTTTAGGGTTTGAAAAATTGAAATCATGAAAATTTTGAACAGCATGTTCAGCTAAAGCAGTATTAGGAGTTCTTGGAGAACTTAATTTAATTTTAATTGAGTTTTTGTGTTGATTAATACGTTTACCTAATTTTTGTTTTGTTTGACCTATATATTTTCCATCACAATTAAAACAATCTATTTGATAGACTATGTTAGATTCATCTTTAATATGAGTTTTATTTCTAAGATTATTGAAAAACATTTGACCAAAAGTATCTATTATTATTTTTAAAGGCAATTTGTAAATTATATTTATTAAGTTCTTTTTGCAAAAGTGTTGATAATTTTGGAATCAAAAGGTAAAGTTAGATATTTTGAAATGTTTTCGTCTAAATTATTAAATTCCTTTCTTAAGCAATTAGGTTGAAGATCTATTGTTTTATCAGAATTTCTTGTCATAATTGTATATATTCTGTTTTTTATTGTATTATTTATAAGGGGTAATGGATAATTATTTTTTAACAACATTGATTTATTTTTTTTAATATTCCGAGAATGAAATTTACTAGAAGATAATATTATTGCTCTGTCCACCAAATTATTAATTAAACCTTTTTTGTATTTAATAGCAGTATTGGAGTGAAAATTTAAATATCGATCAGATTTGATTTGTTTTCTATACCAATTAGTAATAATGTTTCCATTTTTTTCTCTATGTAATATAAGATCTAAAAAGTTTATTGAATTTTGATCATTTTCTTTCTCTATTGTAAAATGTAATCTAGAATGGATGTTATTGAAAGTATCTTTGATAAAAAGAGATACTTTTAAGATTATTCAAAATGTTTTCCTCAATTCCTTGTTAAACTAGATTTGCAATTGTACTAGATAAAGGTTGACCCATTGCAACACCAAATTTTTGTCTATATATTTGTTTATTATATTGAAAATAATTATATTCCAAGATATATCTGACTGCAGTTATAAATTTATTTTTGGGAATTTGCGTTAGGTTTTTAATTTTGTTCCAATATGCTTCAACTGTTTCTATTGCAAAATCGATTGGAATGTTAGTGTATAAGGATACAACGTCTAGAGAAAAAAGAACATGATTTGTTGGGAGTGGAATATTATCTATTTTGGTTTTAAAGGTCCATGAATCTTTAACACTGTATTTATTAGTTTCTGTTATTTGAATTAAAATTTTTGATAAAAATTTAGACAGTTTATATAAAGGGCTCATACAAGAAGCAACGATTGGTCTTAAAGGATAATTTTGTTTGGGTAATTTTGGAAGGCCATAAATTTTAGGAGCAAGTCCATTATGAGACATAAGACTTTTATAAGTTTGATTATCAATAAAATCTGAATCTAGCCATTTTTTTAACATGTTATTTGATTTTTGTATTGCTTCTGTAAGATTTTTATTTTCCTTTAGATAAGTGTCCAAATCATTCAATTGGTTTAACATTTTGTCATAATCGTTTGAATTCATTATTACTGTGGTTTGTGTTTTGTCGGCTTTTATAATTAAAATGTTTTTATTTGTTTTCAGAAATGTTTTGGTTTTTTTAATATTATCTAACAATTTTTTATTAATTTTAGCTTCAATTGGAGTTAATAAATTAATGTTATTATTTATATTATTATGATTAGTTAAAATATTGCAAATGGATGACCTTATTTTATTTTTATCAGTATCCTGTAGTTTTGAAATTCCATGTTCAATATTAGTAATAATGTTTTCATTTGGATTAAAAAAGTTGAAGTTTGGTCCAAGTTCTAAAATGTGTTGTACTTCTTTGGGAATTTGAATGTTACTTAAATTTTTGAGCCATTTATCATTATTTATATTAGCAGAATTTATATTAGAATGAGTTTTATTGAGAAATAATGGATCCAAGTGGCATAAATAGTTATTGTTATTTAAAGTGTCTTTGGTTTTTAGAAGATTTATTTTTTTTTATTCTTTTGTTTAGTTTTAGCTTTCAGATTATTTACTTGATTTTTTATCTTGCTTAAATGAAATATTATTATAGTTTGTGTGAATAATTTTTCAATCAATTTCCTATGCAGTTGGATTTTTTGTTTTAAAAAATTTAATTTTGTATAAGCTTCTTTAATAAGTAAGAGAATGGTTTTTTTAACAAATTCAAAATATAAGTTGTTAAATTTTATATTATTTTTGAAATTTAGGAAAAGAATATTATTAAAATTTTTTTGCAAAAATTTAGGAATTAAATATTGATTATTACATTTGTTGAGAAAGTTAATACGTTCACTCACCTTTACATATGAAAAACTAAGCTTCCTTAAAGTATTAAACGGAGTAACATTAGCGATTAAATGTTGGATTGAAGACATCATGGATTAAATTAAGTAATCACACCTTGTGATTTACAATAAACATTATAAGGATTACAGTAGCTGGCCAGAGTATTGTCGAAAATTTTTCAAGGGAGCAGCTAAATTCAACATTGACATCTCCTTGACGTCAAACACATAATAGGAGTGTAAAATGCACAATATATATTTCGACAAATAAAATTGTCTTCTTCAGTTGTATACAATTTGAATACAAACATCTGTAATAAAATGAACAATACAAGTCAACATGTTAAAATTATAAAATAGTAAGGTTAAATGAACAAATTAACTGTTCTCAAATATTAATAATTTACCTGTTTAAATGTGGCGATAATCATAAAGTGATGTAAGTTATTAAAGTAATTCTTTTGTTATTCATCCAGGATATAAAAATTGACTGACGAGACATCTATATTAAATCTAGGGCCTCTTAAGTTGTAATTAATTTCTGTAATTTAAAATTAAGGTTTCAAAATTATGAAAAATAGCTAAAACAGAAACAAATAACTTACTTTTTTTTAAAAATTTATCTATTTGTTAAAGATCATTTTGTAATTGTCTGCAATTTAAATTATCGTTTTATAGAATATTGTTTAATAGCTAAAACATAATGAATCTTTAAGTAATAGATAATTTTTTTTTAAAGTAAGTTAATTGTTTCTGTTTTAGCTATTTTTCATAATTTTGAAACCTTAATTTAAATTACAGAAATTAATTATAACTTAAGAGGCCCTAGATTTAATATAGATGTCTCGTCAATCAATTTTTATATCCTAGATGAATAATAAAAGAATTACTTCAATAACTTACATCACTTTATGATTATTGCTACATTTTAAACAGGTAAATTATTAACATTTGAGAACAGTTAATTTGTTCATTTTATTACAGATGTTTTTATTCAAATTGTATACAACTGAAGAAGACAATTTTATTTGTCGAAATATATATGGTGCATTTTACACTCCTATTATGTGTTTGACGTCAAGGAGATGTCAATGTTGAATTTAGCTGCTTTACCTTGAAACATTTTCGACAGTACCTGTAATGTAAATAATTTCTTTGCTCAAATTGATCGACCGAAGACTGAGTTGCTTTCTTTAATTTGCTTTCTATTATGTATATTTTATAAAAATTTATTGATTTTACAGTTGTTATCGTACATGCGTGCCTGCTCCACGTATTATCACCAAGGATCTGATTTATGTGAAGATTTAGAGCCATTTTTTAGTAAATTAGCAGAGGAGGTGAAATAAGCCGTATTATTTATTATTGGATGTACTATATTTAGTCTTTGCCAGATTTCCCATCTTCAAGAAGAGACTTACAAAATAGAAAAAGATCTAGAAAATCGGCATACAACAGTAAACAACCATGAGTATATCCGTGCTTCTTCCGTAAAGGGTAGCCCTATATTGGAGGGATATCTGTTTAAAAGAACATCTAGTGCTTTTAAATCTTGGAACAGAAGATGGTTTTATTTATATGATAATAGGCTAGTTTATAGGTAGGTTTAAATGGTCTAGTAATGATTAGATAAAAAACAAATGTAAATTTTAAAATATGCATCGTTATAAATCACTCTTAAATTCAGAAAGCGAACTGGAGAGGAACATGTGACAGCAATGGAGGATGATCTTCGAATATGTACAGTTAAACCCATACTAGAAGGGGAAAGGCGGTTTTGCTTTGAAATTGTCTCACCTTCCAAGTTAGTAATTGTGTTATAGCTTTAAAATCCGTATTCTATAGTTTTATCCGTTGCAGAAGTCACATGCTTCAAGCAGATTCGAAAGAAATGTTTGATATTTGGATTTCGGCACTGCAGAAGGGCATTGGAGCTGCCATACAGAGAATTCAGGGCGACATCAATAACCAAGATGACGGTAGAAGGGATTCGGGCACGAGTACAGCTTCTGTTTCCAGTGGAAGCGATAATTCCAACTCCGTACTTAATCGAAATAACGACAATAAAAATAAGTTAGTTTTAATTTTACATCTATACGTTCAGCTTATGTCTGTCTAATTATAGGATGTGGGTGCAGTTATTGAAGATTCCCGGCAATAATTTTTGCTGTGATTGTGGCAGCCCCAATCCTCGCTGGGCCAGTATTAATCTTGGTATCACTTTATGCATAGGTAAATTGCATTGATTGTAACTAGTAATTATTTTAGACAGTCACTGTTATCTAATTTTTAATAGAGTGCTCAGGTGTGCACAGAAGCCTTGGTGTGCACTACAGCAAGGTGCGATCGTTAACACTAGATGACTGGGAACCGGAAAGTATTAAAGTCATGGCGGAATTGGGCAACACTATTGTTAACAAAATATTCGAAGCTAATGTTCCTGCTGATTTCGTTCATGCCACACCAAACTGCCTTGGGTACGTTTAGCCTTTAAAATATTTATATTTTTTATCTTGACAGCATTGGGATTTTAGCGTCTATAACAGTTACATTTCGACGATTCAGATTTCAAAATGTGTGCATTTCTCTTATCTTTAAATCAACCTTCTATATTTTACTTCAAAAATCATACGCTATAAAAGTGTGCTTGGGAGCCCATCACTAGCTTCAGTGAAGACTGTGTGTATTCTTTAGTCTAATTATCTGGGCGCCAACAAGTTTTATTATTCCCAAGTACACTTCTATAGGTGAAAGAAAACTTATAAACTTTGCTATATTGAAATGGTCTTTAGCCCGTTACACAACTCTGCTTGCAGAATCAATAATTTAAAGCGAGTCAATAAAGCACAGAGCTGGGGTAAGCAGGCAACTGCAAGAAGTCACATTAGTAATTTTAATTTATGATTACATCGGTCAAGCATTGCCGATATTAGTTGAAGTTACTTTAGAATGAATGGCAATAAGGCAGAGCTCAAATCGTAAATTGGAGTCACTGAAATATCAATTAACATAAACTAAGAGGTTGGTGCAAAGTAAAGCCAATCAAAATTCAACAAATCTATCACCAAAGGGATTTATTACATGCAGGTTAAATAAATTTGCGTGTTAGTTTAGTTGAATAAGTACAGTTCTATGAACTTTTTAAATAAAGGTATAAAGGATAGAATGTTCCAAATACAGTGCAAAAGAGCACAATAACAGATCTAAAGGCAAATTATAACATGGATCAACGACATTCAAGATTTGGTGAAATTCACACCAGGATTTGGAAGTGGAAGAAAAGTAGACACTTAAGTGAACTGAAAGTACGTAGAAAGGAAGTGCACGAAATGAACCGCTAGTCAGTGCATCAATTAAGTGAAAGGACAGTTAAATTGTGCAATGTGAGAGACATTAAAAGACAATAATTACAAGTTTGAAAGGACAATTTTAATAATTAGGATTTTTTTGTGAAAGTAATTAGGTAAATGAGGTTACTGATTATACATACATACATACATACATACATACATACATACATACATACATAACCAAATTAAAATTGTGAGGTTATTGGAGCGGATAACATCTGAATTCACGCAAGCCGTGTCCTTTTACGTCATGAAACAAAGAACACTGGAAACAAAAGAGATTAGCCCGCGAAATTGCCATAAATTGAATAAATACCTGATAATTTGTTCATAGATTTGCGTTTTAATTACACAAAAACGAACCGCACATTAAATCTATTTGTTGATGGATTAACTTTGACAGCGCAGTAAGAGTTTGCGCGTTGCTACTTTGAAATTTCACAGCCCAGTGGCGTAACACGGGGATTTTAATTTTGAACAAAGGGGTGAACCTAACCTGATTTGAATTTTCAATGCCTACCGAAAAATAGAGCTAGCCATAACTTATTAACCTGCAGATGTGCGCAATACATAAAGGGCAAAACACTGATTCAATGAACCTATTGATACGGTTATTATTTATTTTAATCAGTAAGAATTTATTTTAAAATAAAAATGTGTAGGGTATTTATTTATTAAATTATAAATCTTAAATCATGATAATAATATAACATAATACCTTTACAATATATACAGTGTGGTCCATTAAGTGTGCAACAAATGGGACATTTTTTGATTAGTTGTACAACCGAAATTTATATACCGCCAAAAGTTAGTGCACATTCGATAACCATATCAGATGCATTTAGAACGGCTTCAAGTCAAACAGCATACAGGGCAGGACAAAAATATGAAATTTCTTCAAGAATAAACTTACCTTATTTCAAAAAATATGGCAAAAACATGCACTAACGTTTGGCGGTATTTAAATTTCGGTTGTACAACTAATAAAAAAATGTTCCATTGTTGCACACTTAATGGACCACACTATATATAAAGCAACTTACATTATGCGAATGGTATAGGTACCCTGAAACACAAGCTGTAACGTTTGCGCGTCAATTGTAATGGTTTATTTACAATATCATTTACTTCTTAAAGGACCAGGGGCTTTATTTCAAATTACAAAACCCTCTTCGATAGATGCTGGTTCTGGGAGCAATTATTTATCGAAACCCAGGACGGTGTCTAAGCGCCCCTTAAGGGTCAGTTTAATAACCAAACACAAACATATTAAAAAAAAAAAAAAAAACTATATTAAGAGTAACGACAGATACATTTGATTCAAAACAGCATTGCAAGAGAACTGCTTCCGTAAAACTTAAGAAAACCTCCCTTAAAATCGCACATGCGTTAAAGCCATTGTGGTTTTGTAGTTTGGGTTGCATAGCAATTACGATCCTTAACATACAGCCTCCACTCAACCGCTGTCATTCTACAGTTTTAGAAGACTCAAAAAATTCTGAGCATGTCTGATGTTTGGAAGGTTAATAATTTCAAAACTAGATAACGCTACTAACCGTAATTGAGTTAGATAGAGAAAATCCTGGCTAAACTTCAATATAGCGTTCCCAGTCTTCGCGCAAGTGTAATGGTTCTGCAAGTCAGCGGCTCTCAACCCGTCGTTTCAACGGATCAGAACTGGCAAAAACTACACTTAATGGAATCGACGCGGTCGAATAGAAGTTTTTTAAATATGTGTGCGTTCGTATATAGACACACACATATACGTGAATCTTTTGGTCTGGAAGCTATAATTTTAGGTTAGCTGCAGTTAAGATTTGTGTGTACGTAGTACACAATGTTCTGTCATTTGTTTGGAAACCACTGCTTTTCGGGGGTTTTCTGCGCTTGCGTGGCAAACGTCAAACCTAGTGGGGACGCTAGACAGAAGTTTCCCCAAAATCCTTAATACGACGGCCTCATACGGACTTTGTCCCTATAGATTTAGTTGACCTTGGGAAAATACACTGCTGTTGACATCTGTGGATTGGAAGCGAAATCTACAGTATAGACATGAACCACAACAAAGCCTTCTCATTTAGCTAAAACATTTATAAACGTTTAGTGATTTGTGCTATTACTCACCTTGTTTAATCAGAAGACATAATGAAAAAGGCAGAAAATATAGATATTAAAGTTAACAGGTTGCCAATTAACAATAGAACGTACGCTGATGAACAGTAGTCGAAGCCAGTGGACATCAATGATGATCAACAAACATTGATGAGCAACTTTTTATTTACAAACAGCTTATTGAAAGAGTCCACAAATATAGCTATAGCTATAGCTATTTTACAGAAGAGATAAGAACGTGAATAGGCATTTACAAAAAATTAAAAATTGTCTGCAGCAGATATCAC
The DNA here is from genome assembly GCA_940337035.1 of Agriotes lineatus. Lineage (NCBI taxonomy): Eukaryota > Metazoa > Arthropoda > Insecta > Coleoptera > Elateridae > Agriotes > Agriotes lineatus. The sequence goes on from CALNHX010006706.1 coordinate 64,084, forward strand.
AGTATGAAACTAAAATACGTATAGTCCAGTCAGTAGGGGGTTTTGCCCTACAAAAGTTGGAGTAGAAACGATTTTTATATATGTTTAGGTCAGGCACTTAATGAAAAATCCAAGTTTTAGACCTTGGAGAGGCGCCGCGCGAGCCGCCATCTTGGATTAAAGGTGCTAAGAACAGCCTTTTTCCAAATAACTTTGCAACGGTTGATCCTACGTCAAAAAAGTCATATTCAAAGATAAAAGAGACACGATTCTTGACATTTTTTGTATATGATTTGTTACGCTGGTTTTACTTCTCCTAAAGCACATTTTACAATTTTTTTGCTTTTTGAAAAACCTTAACAACCTTGACATGTTGCTGCTGGCTTAAAAGCAATATTTATCTTGAAAAAATCTTAACTTTATAACTTCCAGTACTATCCCCATAAAAAATCTAATCATATTGTTTATATTACATATCAGTAACCTTGAATTACATGTTAATAATTGATCTATAAACTTATTTACAATTATTGATTATAGGGATGTCGTACCCGGTCTAAAATCAAACCCGGGTACCCGAAAGCAGTACCCGGGTACCCTCGGGTACCCGAATATTTTACATTTTGCCTTATTATTTTATGGCGAATGAAAATATTTTCATACAAGCGATTTTTTATGACATTGTTTTCTTATTTGTTTGTACTTTTGTAGTTTCATACAATGTTCAAGCTCTATGCTCTACGCATTTTAACGCCGCGAGTTTTAAAGTGAACTAATTTGAAATACTACCTACTCGCCAATTCAAACTGCAAGTCGTCTGTCCTAAATATTTTCCAAGTGTTCTCAAATTCAAGTACGTGACTTTTTATCCGAAATTGGTAGCAGCATAAACATCATACCGAGGATGTTTATGTTAGTTCAACCAATACTGATGCGATTTAATGGTACTATTGACGGATTGAATATTTCTGTGAAACGGATTTATTGCCTTACATGAAACAATAATCAACATTCTGTGGTATGGGATGGGTTGATTCTTGTTATTACTGCATTGTTGTGTTTTTCTAGAACTTATTCCTATTCTTTTTAAGTTTTTATTATCTTCTCCGAAAAAGGCTGACTTTCTGGGCATTACATAATTTACTAGTCGGGTACCCGGGTCCTGAAAATTTACCCGGGTTGACTATTACCCGGGTCGACCCGGGTACCCGGGTACCCGCCGACATCCCTAATTGATTATAATGTTAATAACTCGGTCAACTGAATCGGTGCTAATTACCAGATAATATTGAAATGGTTGAAACTAAATAAATATTTTCAAAACAAAATTTATTATGTTTACAGGTAAAGTTTAGGAAGGAAAGACGAAGATAGAGAATTTAGAACTGGAACAAGTGGCTGTTATATGCGGCTGTCATTGTGCATGATATAGGTCTGTGCATTTGCATCGATAATTCGAATAATATTAGGAATAATTCGATATATCAAATAACGATATTAAAATAAAAGTTATTGGAATTATCGAATAAATAATTATTCTGATAAAAATTTATTCGAATAAATTCATACCAAGAATTATTTATTGGATAATTCGAATAAGTTTATTTTTAATAAATTTAATAACTTTAGGTGATCTTATCGGTTATCATTAATCATTAGCGTTGTTAGTCCTTTTCAATTTCCTTACAATAATACCAAAACAAGGCGCCTAATAATTACTATTTGTATTTAGCAAATGGCCATTAATCGTCATTAGTCAGAAAACTTGCATCAGATATCAGATAGAATAGGTTAAACAGAAGATTACTCTTTCTAGAAAATTTTTAATTGATTTTACACAACTTATTCTAGTACTGATACATATTGCCTAGTGGTCGGAATCGTAAATCGGAAATGTGGGTAGGTCTGTGCATTTGCATTGATAATTCGAATAATATATGGAATAACGATATTAAAATAAAAGTTATTCGAATTATCGAATAAATAATTATTCGAATAAATTGATTGGAATTATCGAATAAATAATTATTCGGATAAAAATTTATTCGGTAAAAAATTTATTCGAATAAAAATTTATTCGAATAAAAATTTATTAGAATAACTTTTTATTCGAATAAATGGATACCAAGAATTATTTATTGGATAATTCAAATAAATTTATTTTTAATAAATTTATGCGAAAATCTAATAAAGAATTTTTGGAATATATACTTATTTATTCCAACTTATTAGAATGCAAAGCCACATTATAAATATCAAACTGTAAACAATTTAATTACTTTAAATTAAAACTATCAGAGCAATTTTATTTTTTATCAGCGGGATATGACATATAAATGATGTGTATTAGGGTTCCTAAATGTGCGTGATTTATTTTGATTATCATTGCTTGAAAAGTTCTTTAGATGATCTTATTGGTTATCATTAATCATTAGTATTGTTAGTCCTTTTCAATTTCCTTACAATAATACCAAAACAAATGCCTGCCTAATGATTACTATTTGTATTTAGCAAATGGCCATTAATCATCATAAGTCAGAAAACTTGTATCAGATATCAGATAGAATGGGTTAAACAGAAGATTACTCTTTCTAGAAAATTGTTAATTGATTTTATCTTCATCAGTGTTGTTACAGACTCTTAACCGAATTAATTTTAGTATCGTTAAGAATAATTATTCCGATAAATTAGTTATTCGCATAAGTTAGTTATTCGAATAAACTGGTTATTCGAATAAGTTATTGCAATAAATTATTCGAATAAATAGTTATCCGAATAAATTATTCGAATAAATTAGTTAACCGAATAAGTTATTCGAATAAATTAGTTATTCGAATAACTAATTTATTTGAATAATTCGATAATTGTTCAAATTTCGATATATCGAATAATATTCGATATTTAATTTTATTCGTTATTCGATACCTAGTTTGTGACATCGAACACCTCTTATCATGATATACTGAATTTCACAAGTAGGTAATAGAGGTTTTATCATTACCAAAGTTGCAAGAAAAAATTGCATATTCATAGTAGTAGTGTATAAAACTATTATTGCACCACATTTTGGTTATATGTAACATCCTCCAACTCTAGAAAATGTATGGCTACACCCGCGCGGATGTATTGAGATCCTGTTGGTGAGGTGGATCAGTCAGTTTGTGGCGAACTTTGTTGTCTTCACTATTCACATTTCGTGTAAAAATTCAGGGTTCATACATTTTCTTAATTCATTGTTTTCTTTGACTGGACCAAGTATTCTTCTTTCAAACCCTCTCAATTCTCTTCACTCTTCATCATGTTAGTGCTTCTACTGCATATATGACAACTGGTCTTAGCAGTGTTTTATAAGTTATCATTGTAATCAATTTGCACTGTCAATATTTTGTAATAGTAGACCTTAAATAGTTATAGGGTTGTGCAGCATCAAACTTGTATTTGTAGACACATAAGTGATTTGGAGTTATTTTGAAAAATATATTGCAAACATTTTTAATAGACAGCAATAAGACATATGTGCCGGGCGCTGTAGCTCAGTGGTTAAATATTCTGGCTACTGATCTAATGGTCGCGGTTCGATCCCCGGTCCGGGTGAGGTTTTTAAAAATTAAAAAAATGGGGATGAAAACCTCTACAGAATGCCATCATTCGGAAGTGATGTAAAGCCTTGGGTCCCATGTTACTGCTATGTGTAGCTTGTAAAAGATCCCTTGCAAGGGTTGGAACTCCTTAGTCTCGGCAAAATTCTAAGTAGGACTTTGACCATGTGACCATAGCGGTTGGTGTTTAAGGTACCTGGTACTTAGCATGTCTAGATCTTGTTCGTTACAAACAAACAAACAAGACATATGTATTTATTACAATCAATCTAGAAATTGAAAAGTCAAAATACAGTTGATATTAGGGACATTAATCTTTACTAAATTTTGATCTCAAAAAATGTTCAGCCACTTAGCATTTGCTTTAAAATGCTCATCATTAAATATGTCTGGACCTTAATCATTGTAAAAGAAAACTGATAATATTGTAACGACCTTGGGATCAGGCCGTTGCAGACGCGTGAGTCAGTGGCCCGAATATTCGAGAAACAACCTTGGAGCCAGGTGCGACAGATGAGTCAGCGGCATCGGTGATTAATACGCGGGACACGCCAGCATTGCCGGAATGGTCGAGACGTTTTCCAGAAGGAATTATCCGGCAATATAAATACGCGCCCGCAGGAATAGCGGGCAGTTCTCATCCAATCTCGAAGCGCGTACACTGCAATGTAAACGAACCCGTGTGTACATAACTCTAGTGAAATAAATAACGCGTGAAATAAATAAAGTATATCTGTTGTTAAAAATCGTTCCTGTATTTATAAATAATTCGTGTTCCGCCTTAATAGTTGCTTTGTAAATAGTTAAGATAAATCGTTGTAAATAAATGCTATGTTCAAGAAGCGTTGTAAAATGTTTTAATAGCCTGAAACGTAACAATATTATGTTGTTTTTATGTGCTTGTAATGTGTCATGTAAATAGAACTGCTGCTTTACTTACTATATTATACAACTTTTTTCTAATTTCATCAAATTAGCAACTATTGGAATTCTAAGATCCCAATGATGGCGCAGTGAAAGTATTTCTCTGTGTATAATACCCATTTAATTGTTGTTAATTACAGTACTGTTAGAGAGCTTTGGATCAAAGCCAAATATGTAGATCGGTGCTTCATAAAGAAACTGCCTGAGTTTTCCAACTCCCTACAGCGAACATCACGACTAAGCTTGACAAAAGTTCGGAAGTGGAGTGTGCGCAAGCTGAGAAGGCGACCCAGGAGTTGTGATAATAGCAAGAAGTCTGCAAAAAGAAGCCACTCCAAGAGAGTGACTGTCGCCGAGGATGTGCCTACAAAGAGCGACCTGGAGGCCAACAGTGAGAAGTGCGACGAAAGCAGCAACCTTCTAACGAAGAATGACTCGAACGTGTTGCTATTTGGTGGCGATTTAGACAAACAGGCCCTGGATAGTTCTTTTAGTTTAAGCAGTGATCAGGAATCGACTGGTGGAGAAGAGGAGGAGGTTGTGGGTACGTTTGAATCTCATCATTGTTTGGGTGTCTTTAAATGTAAGCCTTGCAGAGGAGGAAGATATCTCCAAGCTGGATCCAAATCTTTTGCTGTATAAAGCTGCAGCTGCTCATAATTTACCTGTGATGTGCGAAGCGCTTGCTTTGGGTGCTGATAAGCAGTGGACAAATGCTGATGATAAGGGTCGAACTCCACTACATCAGGCAGTGCTTAGTGTAAGTTGTATTTTATTTATGCATGCAATAAGTTGCATAATTACATTTTAGCCAGCTGCGCTGTTTAAAATTTTATAAAGCTATGCGGCGTTAGGTTATCACGACAATTTCGGATTCTGTTTGATGTAAATACATTTATCTTTTATCAACAAATTTATGTATTTGTAAATTATTACAACTTGATTGATTTATGCAACTATGATAGTACGTAATTCATTCACTGTCCGTAGCTCTTTTTACGTTAGCATAAATCAAAATAGATGTTTGATAATGTTTTTTTACAGTTTATACATACGTATCATGCCATTAAAAAAAATGTGATGTAAATGGAAACAATTATTAATTTTAGCAAAACCATAATAAACCAAAGAGAAAAGTAACACTAACTGGTTCCTGCTGAATTTTAATATTACCTAGAGCAGGATTTACCATACTTAAAACAAGCTGGAACATAGATTTTATCAATGAACTCGCTTAAGAAAAATAAAAAATAGCGATATGGGGATATTGTGTAACCGTTACCGTTGTATCCATGGCTTATTGCAATATACCGGGCGATTATAAATGCTTTTCCATCAAGTTGCCTTTGAAATATTTGTTGTATGAATAATATGTTGGTGGCACTGAAAGTCTATGTCAAATTTGAGGTTTGGTTAGGTTTTCCGTCAGTCTTCATACAACAAATATTTCAAAGGGAACTAGATAGAAAAGCATTTATAATCACCCGGTATAAAAGATCAAACTTACTCTCCATTTCATTTGTTTATATTTTATATACAACATAAAAGATAGTAACGTAAATAAGTTTGTCAATTCCATAAACTACTCACTAGCTCCAATCGTATGACCCATGCTTTTGGCCAATTTTCTTTAAATAAATAAAATAGTAAATTTATTAAACCAGTAAATGTATTTTATGTTTTCAAAAATACAGAAAAAAATAATATACAAATATTGTCCGAAGTACATTAATATTAAAGTGCCTTAAAAATATTCAATAAAACCATGACAGCCTTATTTGTTTTCATTTTATGGCAATTAAATAAAGAATGTGATCTGTGCTCTAGTAATGTGACATTCATCCACTTAACATTTGGGCATTTGAACTAGAATTCCTAATTAAAATGGCAATGATGCAATTATCGCATGGAAATATTGGCAATAAATTGCAAACAAACAATTACATTAAAACTCTCAACCCACATTTTGATCGACTGCGGTTTATTTAATTTGCAAATTGCTTCAAGTACTGCATAGTTTGACCAGATTTTATTACAGGGGTCAGTAATGTCGTGTGCCTATCTTATATTGAATGGTGCAAAAATCAACGCACAAGATCAAAATGGCAAGACGCCTTTGCATCTCGCCACTCAGGAGGGCCACACTGCCCAAATTTGTCTGCTCTTGAAACACCGTGCGAACCAGCATTTGGAGGATGATGAGGGTAAACTGCCACTTTCCATAGCTGAGCAAATGGAACATGCTGATATTGTTACCTTGTAAGTAATAGCTATTTATTTAACAAGTACATAATGTAGGACTTTATTGCATGAGTCTATTTGAGTCAATAAAGAGGATGAGTCAGTAGAGTGAGATTATGTACGAGTTGCATACAAAGCTGTATGTATGACTGCTAAAATTGAAAAAATTGAGTGTATAAATCCAACGTCTATTCTCTGACAAAAAAAAAGTGACAGAGTGACATCGTTTTGCGGCCATAAAGTTATTTTATTTTATTGGTACTAATTAGAGCTACTTTATGGCCAAAAAACTGTTATAAACAGTACATAATCTTAAAAAGCCAATTTTTTGGCCTAGATACATAAATAACTATTATACAACAAATACATAATGTAGAGTCTGGTTTATTTGACGAGCGAGTGAAATAAATAGGGCGAGACAATAATCGTTATTTATGTATTAAGGAGATAATCAATAGATTATAGCATGAAGGAATGTTTAAAGCGCTATGCGAAGTGGAGAGCTTTAATTTTGGCTACATACTACTGTGTCATCGTTGTGCTGGCGCTGTGAATTTTTGGTGTGCTATGGCTACTATGCAGATGGTTTGTGTTGTTATACTACATTGTTGGTGCTTGTTATACTGCTTAGCAACTTTATAGGCCCTAGGGCCATAAAAGCCGTTTTACGTTCGTTATCGAGGACCAATAAACAAGATTATGGTTCCAAAATGAAATAAAGTCTATTATGTACCAGTTGTATTCAATGTTTTATCTTAGACTGCTTCAAATATTGAATTTGTAGTAATTTTCTAAAGTGTTACTTACATTTGAACATCCAAATATGTTATTTTTACAAATAATGATATAATAGATTTACTTTTTTACGTAATATGTACTTTTTTGTGGTTGTGTAGTAGCTAGGATGGATACCAGGCACTTGATCGGAGTTAAAAATGTTACCAGATAATTATACAACTTTTCAAGTTCTGTAATTTTTTATATTTGCACCCGCCCACCTGCCAAAACATCAGCCGTCTGCATGCATTCCACGCACACGGCACCTGCTCAGCAGAAAAACAAACCCTTAATTAAGTTGAATAACTGAGGGAGAAATGTTTACATTGGAAAATTTGAGTTTGTCTATACTAATATAGATAGCAGCACCCCGCAGCACAATAAAAAGAGAGGAACAATTGTGGGTTGTTTCTTATTTGAAGACTCATTTTTACCGAAAACCCAAATTTGGAACTAAAAACAAAATTTTGAATACGATTCCATTTTATGAAATTTGTCAATAACATTCTTTCATACTTTTTTTATTTCGAACGATATTTCTTGTCAAGAATTCCCAGCTTTGATGCCTAAGTGAGCAAAAAGGAAGTGTCCAAAAACATTTGTGTATTAGGGTTTGCTTCTTAGTTTTAAATGTAGAATCCTTCTACCTGAAGCTTTTCCGCGAATTGCTATACACCCCGTATACAGGGTGATTTATGACTTCGGGTGAAAACTTTACTGGGTGATTCCAATGAGTAATTCGAATAAACAACTTCATATAAACATGTGTCCAACGTTAAGTTAATTATGGACGAGTTCACAGTACAAGAGCATGCTGAAGCACTTGAAGCTTCAAGAGAATATCAGCGCCAATTTCCAGATAGACGGCAACCAAATTACAAAACGTTCGCTAAAGCCTTTCAAAGACTTAGAGAAACAGGAACTTCTGTTCGCTGAAAAATTGGTGCCCCCCAGCAAGTAAATATGCAGGACGAAGAGGATGTGATAAATGCAGTGATCAATGATCCCAGTCATCACTCGACGTACCACAAATAATTTAGAACTATCCCAGAATTTTGTATGGCGAGTATTGCATTGCGAGATTTTACATCCTTACTACTTTCAATACGTGCAAGCGCTGCATTCGGGAGATGCCCAACAGCAAATATTTTCCCGGTGGTTATTACATCAAACCAATGACAATGTCAATTTTATATCAAAAGTGCTATGGTCAGACGAAACCCCTTCTACAAAAGAAGGTATTAACAATAGACACAATGAACATTACTGTTCTTTAGAAAATCCACGTGCAATTAGGCACCGTGGTTTCCAGCAACGATTCAGTGTTAAGGTTTGGGGTGGAATATTCAACAATGTCTTGTTTCACGTAATGGAAGATCGATTAAATGAGAATTTGTACGAAAATGTTCTCGACAATACAATTTTCGAACTGGTAGAAGACATGCCTCTCCATTTGCGTCAAGGTATGTGGTTCCAGCATGACGGTGCACAATTTTGTAGAAATTGGATTGGCTACGGCGGTTCTGTTGCCTGGCCTCCAAAATCACCAGACTTGAACCCACTGGACTTTTATCTATGGGGATATATGAAGCAACTTTTGTACAAGGTGCCAATAACAACCCGGGAGCAGTTGCTGGAACGAATATAGGATGCCCCAAATGAAATAAGAAATGACCCTGATGTGCTGGCTCGAGTCAGTAATTCACTCGTCCGATGTTGTCATGTTTGTATTCGTGCTGAAGGACACTTCAAAGACTTACTTTGAGTCTAACTCCAGACGTTCTTTCTTCTTGTTTTAAGTTGGTAACTTTAAGGGGCTATAGCTCCCTTAGAAAGCATTTTCAGACACATGTTTATTGGAAGATGTTTATTTGAATAGCTCATAGGAATCGCCCAGTTTTTCCCCGACATCATAAATCACCCTGTATATCACTGGAGCAAGGGCGTTTAATGACCTCCACTACTCGTCGGATATTACATTCACACGCGGAAGGAAATGAATACCTCTGCTCCCTAATATATAAATAGCTATTAATTTCTTGACCTTGTCTTGTCTAAAAAAACAAAAGGAACTCTTATTTTGAATTTTCTAAAATTTATTACTTTTAAAAATAAATTTAGAAATAAAATGTTTGTGTACTATTGCGTAGTGTACTGTTTATTACTGCAATAGCTTGTGCAATACCCTTTATAAATTGGTTAATGATAAAAATTTTAACAATTGGAATTCTGAACCCAAAATAAATATTGTGAACTTTGCACAGGTAGAAATGACACCTCAAACATCTCTACAATTTATTGTAAAAACACTAGAATTTAAGTGTTTAATTATATTAAGACCTCCCATTCTCTTATATTTTTATTAATAAATTTCACAATCAAAATTTTCGGAAATCATTTCTGATCTCAAATGAGGATCTTTATCTGTCTTGTATTCTTGTAAATTTACCTTTGCTTACTTAGAGCATTTCTAGACTTCCAGTCGTATAATGACTTAAATAATTTGATGGGAGAATAATAAATTATGTCCATCCTACCTGCAAACAGATGAGAGAAATTAACTCTACTGTCTCAAGAAATTACACAAATAATCAGCTTCTCTAAATTATACAAATATTGTGACGGTCTTAGGCCCACGACTTGATTCTGCTTGCAGTACAACTTAAGAAACAAGTCAATAAGCACCGAGTTGGGGTGTTTTATGTAACTGCAATACTAAGCTTAAATTTCAATCGGTAAATGCATAGGAATAGAGATGAAATTAGATATAGACAAGTACACAACACTATCAAACAGAAAATAAAAGAAGCGAAAGAGACCTGGCTGACAGAAAAATGTAGTGAAATTGAACAATTAGAATGTCAACATGATTTATTCAACTTACATAAAAAGGTCAAAGAAGCAGCTGGAATTTATAGAACTAGACACTCGAGCATTGTTTTAGATAAAGACGGGACCCCACTGCTGAGCAGTGAAGACAAAATTAAAAGATGGAAAGAGTATATGGAAACATTATTCAAAGACGACCAGAGAAGAGATTTCAATGTAACCGATGGTTCAACCGGGCCCGATATCACCAATGTAGAAGTCGTTAATGCTATCAGGAAGCTTAAAAACTACAAAGCAGCGGGACCAGATGAAATCCAAGGTGATGTACTCAAGCTTATCGAAGAAGAGCACCTGAACATCATAACAGACCTATTTAACCATATCTATCACACCGGTATAATACCAAAGGAATGGCTGCTATCAACGTTCATTCCTATTCCTAAAAAAATAGCATCTAAAAAAATGTGAAGAATTCAGAACAATAAGCTTGATGAGCCATATTCTAAAAGTACTCTTGAAAATAATTCACGAACGGATTTATCCAAAAATTGAAGAACACCTTAGTGAAACACAATTTGGATTTAGAAACGGCCTAGGTACCAGGGAAGCTATATTCAGTTTAAATGTGCTAATACAAAGGGCACGCGACGTCAACTGTAATATTTTCGCTTGCTTCATCGATTTCGAAAAGGCTTTCGACAGAGTGAGCCATAACAAGTTAATAGACCTACTTTTTCAATCTGGGCTAGATGATAAAGATATCCAAATATTATCCAACCTATACTGGCAGCAGAACGCTTGTGTTCGGGTGGAAAACAACATCTCTGAAAGGTTTGAGATCAGTCAGGGTGTTCGGCAGGGCTGCGTGCTCTCTCCGCTGCTATTTAATATACAGTGTGGTCCATTAAGTGTGCAACAAATGGGAAATTTTTTTATTAGTTGTACAATCAAAATTTAAATACCGCCAAAAGTTAGTGCATGTTCGATAACCATATTAGATGCCCTTAGAATGGCTTCAAGTCAAACAATATACAGGGCAGGACAAAAAATATAAAATTTGTTCAAGAATAAAGTTACCTTATTTCAAAAAATATAGCAAAATTTTATTGAGAAAAGTTGTTTAGAATCAAAAGTTACGCTAAAATACAAAGTCACGGCCTCCTATTCGAATTTTGATTTTTTTTTTGAAAATTTTGTATTACCCCCGTATGATACATATTTTTATTATTCTGATATTATATGTATTTAAAGTAGCCACAACCACATCACTTTTAAATAACTTTTAGCAACTTGAAGCGTATTTATAAAATTTACTTGGATTTATATTTTTTTAGGTAAGCGTCCACTTCATGTTTGTTGCAACGATATTTAACAGAACTTTAGAATTTCGCAAATATTCTTTTTAACAAGGCAAATGCTTTACTAATGATAATTTACATATGAAAAAACTCTTAATAAAATCAGAATAATAAAAATATGTATCATACGAGGATAATACAAAATTTTACAATAAAAAAATCAAAATTCGAATAGGACGCCATGACTTTGTATTTGAGCATAACTTTTGATTCTAAACAACTTTTCTCCATAACATTTTGCAATATTTTTTGAAGTAAGGTAACTTTATTCTTGAACGAATTTCATATTTTTTGTCCTGCCCTGTATATTGTTTGACTTGAAGCCATTCTAAGGACATCTGATATGGTTATCGAACATGCACTAACTTGTGGCCATATTTAAATTTCGATTGTACAACTAATAAAAAATTGTCTCATTTGTTGCACACTTAATGGACCACACTGTATATTCCAAAAAACTATTCCAAGAAGCACTTGATGAAGGGGAGGAAGAAGGCATTCTACTAAATGGCGTACGTATCAATAACTTTAGATATGCAGATGATGCTGTCCTGCTGGCCGATACTGCTGAGGGACTTCAAAGACTAATAGAGAAGGTTGCAAGAGTAAGTGAAACATATAACATGCGGCTAAATACAAATAAAACAAAGGTCTTGATAATCAGCAAAAACGAGACTATCACAGGTCAATTCCATGTTAATGGTACTCCACTACAAATAGTTACAACAATAACATATCTGGGAATATCTTTGAACAATAATTGGGACCAATCACAGGAAATAAAAATCAGAATTGGAAAAGCCAGAACCGCCTTCAACCGCATGAAGAATGTACTATGTAACATGAAAATAAATCTTCAACTTCGAATTCGTACGCTGAGATGTTACGTTTTTTCAATACTGTTGTATGGCGTCGAAGCTTGGACATTGACTGATGCAAGCTGTAAACGTCTAGAAGCCTTCGAAATGTACTGTTATCGACGCATGCTTAGAATCTCCTGGGTATACCATATATCGAATGAAACCGTACTCCAACGCATAGGAAAGGAAAAAGAAATCATGCAAACAGTTAAAGAAAGAAAACTCTCTTACTTTGGGCATATTATGAGGAATAGTAAATTACAGCTTGCTACAGCTCATAATACAGGGTAAATTCGATGGCAAGAGAGGACCTGGACGCCGCAGAATATCTTGGTTGCGCAACTTAAGGCAGTGGACAGGAATGACATCAGTAGATTTATTCCGAACAGCAGTTAATAAAATTAAATGGGCCAGAATGATCGCCAACGTCCATTGAGGATAGGGCACAATAAGAAGAAGAAATGCATTGGAAAAGAGATGCTTTTATTAAAAAAAATGATTTGAGTAAGGAACGCAAAGGGCAAAGCTTGTTTTTCACAGGGTTGAAGTTGACGTTCAAATTAATTAAATATTAGGTTTGTGCAGAATGAATAGCCGAACCGAAAGAAATGAATATTCACAAAAAGGTTTGTGAAGTGCATGTCAATGAAGCGTAGATTTCAATATAGCTAAGCAGAGAAATTGTGAGCAATCGAAAACAAGGTATAGGAAGACAGAAGAAAATAATAATACGTTGCAAAGAGCAAATAACAAGTCAGGCAGTAAGACATAAAAAAGCAAGTGAAAAGCAGACAGATGGTCATGAGAGATTATCCAGTATCTGTCAAGACATTTGGAGGCAGAAATAACGAGGGCAGTTGCGGTACAGAATGTTAAAACGTTGCGAGACTTCTTAGAGATTGTAAGAAACTACGACCTGGCAGTATACAATGAAAGAGGTAAAAGTCAAAGAACGGAATATCATAATTTTAGTAAAAGAAAATTGTATGATAATTTTGGAAGCAACTTTAGGCAAAATCGAAACAATTGGAATAATTATAACAATTATAGCAACAATAGACCAGGAGGACGCTATAACAATAACAATAATTATCAACGAAGAAGTTACAATAACAATAATTGGAGTCGTGATAGGCAAAATGTTAATAGGGGGGATAACCAAAGAAGTTACAATGAATTAATAGATGAAAGAAACAAGAGGAGATGCCAGTAGTCGGATGTGAAACAACAACCAAATCAACAGTTTATAAATACGATGTTTATGGAGAAAAGTAAAGATGACACTGAATACATTAACAGGATAGAAATAGCGGAGGTGCATGAGGAGCCTTCAAGGGATAAAAAAAACCTCAATTTTTGTAAATAGTGTAAATAAACAAATTGCCAACTTTGCCATCGCCTATGACAAAACGGGGGAATTTTTATTAGAAGAAAGTGAAGATAAAGTTACAAGCTCATGTTTACCATTTATTGAATTACAGTTTTTAGACCAAGAATATTATGCGCTAATTGATAGCGGAGCAATGGTTTCATTAGTACGAGAAGAAGTCCTAAATAATCATCTGAATATAATTACAGTTAATAAAATCGATTTATTGTCTGCAACAAGGAAGAAGATCTCAACTACAAATAAAGTATTGGCAATTAAGATCAGTATAAATGGAAAAGAATATGATGTCCGATTTTACATAGTATCTGCCTTAAATGTACAATTTGTGATAGGTGTCGATATTATTCAGCAAGTTGGAATTAAAATAGATGGAATGCAAAAGTACATCCAAATAAATGAAATAATAAGGCCTTGGTCTATTTCCGAATATGGGGATCAAGAGCATGAAAATTGTTGCCTATAGGCCATTCAGTAAACACAAAAACATTTAAATTTTCTTGAAGTTGGCATATACGTAAAATGTTTGTGCTAGGGACTCTGTATTTTGTTTTGCAAAGGTTTCCACACCTGCATAAAGGCTACTTTGAATTTATAAATGACAATTAATAAATGTCATTATTGCAGTGTCAAAGTACATATTATTCTGGAAATTCTTGCCTGACCTTTTATAAAATGTAATAAAAATACCTATTAATATGTGCTACATTAATAGTATCCAACACAGTATTTGTTTAACATCCTTAAAAGTAGTTATGACAGATGCTAATTAAATGTCACACGCTTAACCTATTTGTTTTAGTAACTTTCTGTAAGTACATTCCTAGACAAAAGATGCATTTTGGAAGTACACTCATGAAATTTTAGAAATCAAAGGCCACTTTGTGTTTTTATGTTTAGTGAACAGACTATAGTTGAAATAAAAGCAGGAGACGATATGAATTGTTGCCGAGCCAAAAGTGCAGGAGACGATAAGATTTGTTGCCTAGCCGCCAAGAGTGCAGGAGACGAAATAATAATAAATAATTGCGCGATCATAGAAGAAATGCGGGATGAACAGATAGGAAGTGATTACTTACAATATAAAGGCAGAATTATGGAAATAATAGAGAAGAACAAGGAGATAATAAATCAGAAAACAGGACAAGCAACGAAATATTGCCACAGACTTATTGTCGACGAAACAATGGGCTTCAAAAGTAAAACTTATCCAATACCGTTTGCAGAGCGCGAAAAAGTGAAACATGAGTTACAGAAAATGCTAGATGATGATGTAATAGAACATTCAAAAACGAACTTCGTTAATCTGATGGTGGTGGCAAAGAAGAACGATAGTAGCCGTAGTTTATAAATGAATTAATTAATGAAATGGATAATAGAATCAGAGGACGTTTTCACATTTCGGCAATTTACCCATACTTAGATAGTGTAGAATAGATTAGGTTAGGTTAATTTTAGACAAATGTTGGGAGACACTCATTAGGATAGGTTAGTTTAGATAATGTAGAGATTAGATAGAAATAGGGATTAGATAAAATAGGAGTTAGATTAAAGTTTATTATTAAATTGAATTTGAAAATGAGATAAATGTCAGATTGGACTGATTAAAAGAGATATTTGAGTCATGCAATTGAAATTTGTGATAATTAAAATGACAACACATGCGAATCAACGTATGCTGATAAATAACACTCATGCGTAGTAATTTTAATTTTCAAAAATTGGGGGAAAACGTGTTGGTCTTAGGCCCCGATTCTGCTTGCAGTACAACTTAAGAAACAAGTCAATAAGCACAGAGTTGGGGTGTTTTATGTAACTGCAAAACTAAGCTTAGGTTTGTGCAGAATGAATAGCCGAACCGAAAGAAATGAATAGTCACAAAAAGGTTTGCAAAGTGCATGTCAATGATGCGTAGATTTCAATATAGCTAAGCAGGGAAATTGTGAGCAATCTAAAAAAAGGTATAGGAAGACAGAAGAAAATAATAATACGTTGTAAAGAGCAAATAAGAAGTCAGGCAGCAAGACATAAAAACGCAAGTGAAAAGCAGACAGATGAACATGAAAAAGCAAGTGAAAAGCAGACAGAAGGAGATGGAAAAGCAATTATTAAGAAATGAACTCTATAAAATAATCAGTGAGATTAACGCGAGTGAAATAGAGCAGAGTAACTAATTTAGGTGTAAGTGGCGCACCAAAAAAAGTAAAAATTAGAATCTCTTAGGAATTCCCCCTGGGAATAGAGTTAATTGTTCTACTGAGCTAGCATTTTGATAATAAAATACTTAAAGGGCATACTACCATTTATTTTGGATCAAGTAAATAAAATTTTAATCAGTCTAAATTAATTTTATGAACAACCCCAAAAGCGAATTAATAAACAAATAAGGGTCCATCTCAATATATCTTTAATTGTGGAGGTCACGCGTATAACCCGATAAACGTGCTGCAAGAAATGTCAGATACATATTCAGCTATGATTTTTTCGCGCAGGACTTTGAATTTGTGGCATAAGAGCATAAGACAAGGATGTGCAAGTGTCACCACGACACTTCAATTCTTATTGTTTAAAAAAAAGATTTACTTTGAATTTATCAAGGTGTGCTCCAAAAGTTGTAATTTATTAGTTTTTGATACCAAAAGAAATATGCAAGATTGTAACTGAAAAATCAACCCGTATTATTTGTGGAAGAAATTTTTTTTTTCTTCTTTATAAATTTATTTAACGTTTTGTCAGCTTAGCTGACTTCTTCAGATATACACAATATAGTAGTATATAATAACACAGAATAAACACCTAACGGACTCAGACGCGACACTCCGCGGCGGCGCCTTTGATGTTCGAGGTGCCTTATTTTGGTCAGGCGGCCATACTCTGAGCAAGTAGAAAAGGCGGTAAATTTAAAAAGTTGAATTATAGACGCACCACCGACAATACCAGTTAAAACCAATCCATGGAAACAGACATCATGACATCACAAATCTACTCGCTAGCGCTACGCATGCACACTGATTTTTAGACCCCTGCCAAAGTCGCGAGTGTCGCCTCTGAGTCCGTTATGTGTTTATTCTGTGATAATAAGCTAAAAACGAAAATGAGTTTTAGGTTAGATAGTTAAAACAATGCATATTTATTCTTACCTCATGTAATATCAACAATAATTCTTATATTGATTGGAAAGATATTTAAAATGAATGTAGAAATAAAATTTGTAAAACGTCTGATGTCAATTTTGAAATATAAACATTTGTGAAGGATATCTTGATAAAAATTATATTTCTATTGTATGGGATATCTTGATATCTTATAACATAAAATCGTTGCTCTCTTTCTTTTTTTGTATGTATGTTTGTTCGCTATCTTCTCCGAAGATACTGGACCGATTAAGTTGTACGATGGCTTAAAATTTTGCTAAGTTTTAGACTTAGATCATAGGCCGGTTCTTATTTTCAAAGTACGAAACAGTTTTAATTTAGAAATTCTCTAAGCAGCGGAGCGGAGCGCCTGTCGCCGTGGGCTACGGTGTGACAGCTGCTGTCGCCGTGTGCTATTAGCTCGGGTGAATACCTATGTTCATATATCATTATAGCGGCGCATTATTCAAACAACCCAGGTTGGTCCTGGGGTAGAGTGCTCGTCTACCACGTGGGCTGCCTGGGTTCGATTCTCGGTCGAAACATACTTTTTTTTAAATTTATATTAATGAATCTCTCTTAAATTAGCGAACCGAAGCGTAGTTCGGGTGACACTAGTTAATAATAATTATATAAGATTATTTAGAGAAGGTTATATTAAATAGAATGAAAATTATCTATGTCAGTTTTGTAATTAATAGAATTTGGATTTTTTTTATTTCAATCATTTCATATATAAGGCGTTTATGTAAAATATTTTCTTTTTGCAATATTTTACTTGAGTCAAAATTAAAATTATGATAATTATCAAATGACACAGAAACTTAGAGTGAACAAAATAAAGATTCTACCAACAAACTTAAAAATTTTTGGAATGACAATGATTATATAGATTATACCACTCCCTCTAACATCAACCAATGAAAAACGGCAAAATGCATAGTTCGCATGTACTAACTTTTGATAATGTACATAGCAACTGACAATCACGTACCTTCCTGATTAATAGGTGATAATCACACGCCTTCACAAACATCACGTTACCTGCTGTCATTACAATGGTCATAACAACCACATTAACTGTACTTTTAATATTTAAAATGCACTATGCAAATGTTGTTTATTGACTCGTGATATAATCTAGCCGAATGCAACTCGTGTCTTCTTGATTATCAAATCATTTCTGTTTCCACTCGATATATTGTTTGAGGCAATCACTCTCGTCCTTCGGACTCGCGTAATTGCCAAACAATATATCTCGTGTAAACAGAAATGATTATTTGATAATCAAGAACCCACTAGTTGCATTATATATGACAATAACACATAATGGACTACTACCAAAAATTTATGGTTTACGTAAATTACATAAAAACAACTACGCTTTACGACCAATAGTAGCTTCATATATGAGCCCATTATAAAAATTATCCAAATATTTTTCCAATATTCTAATTAATGTTACCCAAAAAAACCAATATAGTGTAAAAGACTCATGGACTTTCAAAAAATGTATTGATACAATAACAATTTCAAAAGAATATGTTTTATTCTCATTAGATTTAGTATCACTTTAACCAGCATTCCAATAACGTTAGCCGATTTGTAGATGACATAATTATTTGTACTAATAAAAACCAAATAAATATTGTTTTTAAACATTTAATAACTACCACCCAAGATTAAACTTCACAATTGAAAATGAAAATATAAATAAATCTATAAATTTTCTTGATCTAACTTTAATAAGAACAGAAAATAATAAATTGGTATAGGAAAGAAACTGATAGATACTTAAACTATAATTCTCAAACATCAATAAAATATAAAAGAAGTGTAATTAATAGTTTAATTGACAGCAATTTTATTATCTTCAAATAAATTTCATAATAATGTAAAATTAAGAAAATATTAAAAAATAATTATTGTATTGACTTCATGAACACCAACATTAAAAAAAGAACAAATAAGTTTAAAAATAATAACACAAATAATATTAATTCAACTATCAATTTATACCCTAACTGTTTAGGATAAGAATTTACATTTCAATACCATATATACCAAAACTGTCACTACGTTTAAGTAAAATATTAACAAACAAAAATAATTGTAATATTTCTTTTAAAAATTACAATACAATAGGCAATAAATTTTTTATCAATCTAAAAGATAAAACCAAAATTCAATCTGAATCAAATATTGTTTACCAAATTAATTGTAATAGTTGCAATGCTAAATATATAGGACAAACAAAACAAAATCTTAAAAAAAGAATAACTCAACATAGAAATTCTATAAAAACAAAAATCTTAAGCCGATAAACCAAATACTGCTCTCTCTGACCATGCAGTTGCTTAGTATCATAATTTTAATTTTGACTCACCTAAAATAATGCAAAAAGAAAATATTTTACAAAAACGCCTTATATATGAAATGATTGAAATAAAAAAAAACAAATTCTATTAATTACAAAACTGACATAGATAATCTTCATTCTATTTACTATAACCTTCTCTAAATAATCTTATATAATTAATTTAAAAAAATGTAATTAATATTAATATCAAGATATCCTTCACTGACATCGTACAAATTTTATTTCTATATTCATTTTAAATATCTTTCCAACCAATATTGTAAGAATTATTAGTTTTAACCATTTATAACATTATAATCCAAACAAATTTCAGTTGATATTACATGAGGTAAGAATAAGTATGCATTGTTTTAACTATCTAACCTAAAACTCTTCGTTTTTAGCTTATTATATATTAATATATTGTGTATTTCTTAAGAAGTCAGCTAAGCTGACGAAACGTTAAATAGATTTATAAAGAAGAAAAAAATTGGCTGACTAATTTCCCTAAAGACATATTGACAATACCCAGCTGTAATAAACAAACATAATTTTAATATTTTTTGATAATGCTGTGTAAAAAAAATGTAAATAATTTAGTAGATCTATAGAAAAAGCTCCATTGTTTACTATTAGTAGTAATAATAAAATTACTCCTTATTATCATCTTTTGGATTTTTACAGGTTGAGATTAGGTAGATTAAATGAAGAAATGAAGGATTCTGATGTAGGGGTGACCAACGACGAGATGTTCAACGATGTAGTACGAGACTTTTCTCAGCTGGCTTGCTGTCACCCAGAGAGGTTGCTAAGGCCCAAACATGACAGTCAGTGATTGCTTATACTTGAATATTAACAAGACTCGACATTTTACCGTGTATGCAATTTTGAAATGATATTAATTATTAGGAATTTTATGTAAATGACTTAAAACCAAGTGCATTCCTCTTTTGTATTGCAAGTAGTGGAAGGCCGCATCCTGATCTTTTATGCAGTTCTTACACAGGCCTAATCAATTAACAGAACGGCCACTATTTGGCGTTCTATAATTTAAATATATCGTGCCTGCTTTAATCTCCACTTATTAACATGTACGCTTTGTACTTTTCTATTATTACAATTAGTGGTAAGATTTTGTAAGTACTCGATTTTATGGTATTAAGGAATATTGTTTTTAATTGTTACCATACACGTATTATTTTATTCAATAAAAATTATTAAAACTACAATGAGATTTTTCTTGCAAGCTTTTTTACCTTTTGGTGTCGAGGATTGTTGCTTCTCAGTATTTAAATACATGTAAGTA